>WNWK01041872.1:0-16245 GCA_009830355.1 Cherax destructor | reverse complement strand
TTTCCCCAAAAAGGTGCTTATCATTTGTGTGCCGTGAAAGTTCTTTGTAATTCCCCGGGTCAGCTTTTTCCCTTTTAAAGGGGGGCAGTTATTTTAACTAGTATTCCATCCTAGAGAGAAAAGCGAGAAGAGAATCATCAGGGGGCTTTTGTTCCAATTTTTGAAGGTTCTCTTATCCATCCTACATCTTCCTAAGATGAGGTAGATACTTTTTACCTGGAGTTTACTAGCGTTCCCCGAGATACTGCCCCCCGGCCGGTACCAGGTTTAAAAGACGTGAGCAAACACTAGAATATTTGTTAAAAATTTTTTCGGTTTCTGAGCCCTTACAAAAACCCGCACCCGGGACTAAACTTTTTTAAATACTACCCATGTCCTAGTGTTTCCCTACATTTTTTTAAACCCCCTTAAAGGTAAGTAAGTTTATTCGGGTATAAAAAAACAGGTTTTCATACATAGCAACAAATGGGAAAACCCCAAAAACAGTCAGACAATGCGGAAATGCCTGGGCATGATAGTGGCTTTTTTCACCCCAATAAACATGATATTAAACAAAACATTGTAACCCCCAGCAAAGAAATAATTTTTATTATTATTATTATTATAATATTTTTATTTTCCATTGGGGTTTGGGAAAATAACAATTCCATTTTTTTAAAAAGGGAGGTTTTAAAGGGTATTATTAGCGTTATTAATAGCATTAATTTAAAAAAAAAGGTCAATTATTGTAACAGGAGTAAGTAATTGAAAAATTTTAAAGGGAATATAATGAGGCAAGGTTTTTTGTTCTGTTTAAGAAATGACATGAAATATCCCTACAAATGTGAAATGAGACGAAATTCTGCTGGTGGTATTATAAGATAAGTTACTTTTTTTTCTAGATATTGTACAGCCTCTAATTTTTCATCTTTCGTTATTCTACATTTGTTTAAGGTTCTGAGGGCCCCAGTTTATTGTGATCTAATATGGGGTAGTAAAAACCCGATAAAATTTTTTCAGGTTTTAAATACAAGAATAATTTTTTGGGTTCAATTTCAAATTGAGGGGAGTGAAGTGGCAGCCTTTTTAGCTTCGAGCGATTTCGGGTTTAAATATTAAAAAAGCTGCTATTACATACAACCATTGTTATTTGTAGACTAGGAAACCTATTTTTGCTGGGGATTGTTTTTTTAAAAGCATAAAAAGGCTGGGACCCCAAGTCCAATTCAAATTGGCAGCCAATACGATTCTATGTATAGTTAGTAATTATGATTTCCCTTCAGGTATTAGCCCCTAAACGTAGTACAAATTTTTTTTTTTCATATGAATAAAGTTTGTGTTACCGATTGGTAGCTCACTCAACCCCACACTGAGGTCTGGGGGGCGATCCCGGTGGGTGTTAACATTAGGGGAATTTTTCCACCTGGTCCATATTCACCTAGCAAAAAAGGTTGGTGTTAGTCGACTGGTTTTTCATCCGGGACAAAATTGACCTAATTTGCAGGGAAAAGCCAAACAAGGGGGTTTATATGAATGTTTTTACTAGGCCTGTTTTGGGACATGTATGTACTTGTAGAAATAAAGATATTATTTTACATTTTAACATGTTCATTTTACATTTTTGCATGTTCATTTTAAATTTTACTTTTTTATAGGCTTTGGGTTGCATCCTAAGGAAGAGGATCAAAGCATCCCAGTGGAAATAAGCCAAAGTGGTTTACTGGGTTATCCTTGGTTGATAAACCTCAGGTAATAATCCAAAAAAAATAATTTTCTGCACTCAAAAATCGTAAAAAATATGTACAGATACTGGTATGCATTTAATGTCCATATAAACTTACCTAAAGATTTAGCACTTCCCATCAATAAAATAATGAATATAAAAATTATAAGTGCATTAGTGCACTTATTAATATATAAAAGTAATACTGGGCTCATTTTATATCATGACATGACCATGTAACTACAGTGCTGTGTATATATTTTCAGGGCATCATGAGTGGAGTCTGCAGTCAGCTGTCATAACTAACCATGTTCCAACTGGACATATTTTAATGTCTAAATGCTGGACAGGAACTCGTTGGCTGACCTCTCAAAGCTTACCCCTATTCACTACTCAGATGGTGAGATATTAAACTAGATCACTGTTCCCCCAAGTTTTGTCATTTGTTATTCAAAGTTATATGCCCCTTGTGGGTTTTTGTTTTTAAATGTACTGGCAATAAGTAATAATTTATCGTTTACATCTGGGAAGATAGCCAAACATCATGGATCCTAGCCTATGTCTAGAACAAATTAACTCTGTGGCACTTGAGGTTTGTCCAGGCAAATTCCCTTAAGGAAAAGGAGGAGTTTAACAGAAGAGAGGCTCTCCTACAAGGCGAAAGCAAAGAATAACAAGAGCGGCACAAGAGGCCAATATATCTGAAATACGTGGGGAGACACTGGTCAGAAAATAAAACATCAACTAAAACTAAAGGAATCTTACAGAATCAAGAACGCGGAAAACTAAAAGCCATAAATGAAATTGAAAGAAACCCAAAGTATTTCTTTTCTTATAAATCAAAGTCAAGAACAACACCCAGTATTGGGCCCTACTTAAATGGGATGGGTCCTACACAGATGACAGCAAGGAAATGAGTGAGCTAATAAAGTCCCAGTATGACTCAGTTTTAGCGAGCCGCTAAAACTCCGTGTTCATCAAGAACTAAAACCCCTATCACATTTTTTTAACATCTTAGGGAGAGGGAGCATGGACACGGGGGTCCCACAGTTACTAAAAAAACAGACATACCCCCCCCACAAAGGGCAGTAAAGCAAAACAAAGAACTACAGACCAATAGGCTAACGCCCCATATAAAAATCTTTGAAAGGGTTCTAAAAACAAGATGACTCATCTAATCCCATCAATTACAAAACCCTGGCAGCGGGTTTGAGGGGTCGCTCCTGTCTGTCCCAACTACTGGACCACTACGACAAGGCCCGGGGATGTCGAAGACAAACAGAATCAGATGTTATATACACAGACCTTGCAAAAGCCTTTGACAGGGTGACCATGGTGTATTAGCACAAAAATGCGTGATAAAGGAATAACGGGAAAAATTTTGGGAGATGGATCTATAATTTCCTAACAAAGAACACAAAGAGTAAGTAACAGAGTAAAGTCTGGGCGGCTACGGTGAAAAGCTCTTTCCACAAGGCACATCTGCCCATTTTTTTCCCTCATCCTCATATCGGACATAGACAGGATAAAGCCACAGTCCCGTGTCTTCCTTTGGATACACCGAATCTGCATGACAGTGTCCACCATTCAAGACACTGCAAGACTCCAAAACAACATCAAAAAATCTTTAAAGGGGTGCAAAAAAAAATATAAGTTTGATAGAAATTTCAATTTCTCCATATGGCAGGAAAATTAAAAACTCATCGGAGTATAAAACAAATTCCCAACCCACAATAGAGCGAAAAAATAATGTCAAAAACAGGGGGGATCATGTCAGAGGATCTCACCTTCAAGGACCATAACACTGTAGCAATGCATTGCTAGAAAAATGACAGGATGGGTAATGAGAACCTTCAAACCAGGGGTGCCCAAACCCATGTTGACACTTTTCAGGTCGCTTGTTCTATCTAGGCTGGAATATTGTGCACACCTGCCCTTTCAAGGCAGGTGAAACTACTAGAAAAAAAGAGAGACCAGGCACGATAATCATAAAACCCCCCAATTTCTGGGAAAGCTTAAGTTCCAAACCTGTACTCCTAGAATGCAGGGGGGGAGATACATTTTTATATACACTTGGAAAATTCTAGAGGATTAACCCAACTTCACCGGTCACTCCCCCAAAACAAAGACTCGCAGCGATGTAACATCCCCCCAAAGAAAACGGGGTGCCACTAGCATGTTGACAGACAACACAATAAGTGTCAGGGGCCCAAGACTGTTCAGCTGCCTCCCAGCATACATAAGGGGATTACCCAAAGACCCCTTGCTGTCCTCAAGCAGGCACTGGCCCGGCACCTGAATCTGTACCTGACCAGCCAGGCTGTGGTTTACGTTGGGCTGAGTGTGGCCAGCAGTAACACCTGGTTTATCAGGCCCCGATCCCCCATGAGGCCTGGTCACAGACTGGGGCGTGGGTGCACCGGGAAATCTCTCCAAGTAAACTCCAGGTATCCTGATGTTCTATCAGTGTTTAATTCTGATTTTATAATGGAATTTTCAAAAAAGGGATTGAAAGTCACCCAAAAATTTATAATGAATTTGTTTGACAGTGGGATTAAGAAAGATAGGGAGGTATATATGAATGATTTTTAAATTAATAGCTTTATTAGTAGGGAACATCAAAAGATATTGTTGTCTTTTATTGATAGTTCTGGGTTCATCGTTGCAGTGATGAAATACAGTACAGGGAAGAAATGAATGTACAGTACATAAATTTTTATTTACTTTTTTGGGAACAACTTAATTGGCATTGCGAATTTAAGCCTGAAGAGGGCAGGTGGGACAATCTTGAAATCTGACTAAGAAAGCACTGTCTTAACACAGTCCACCAACCTTGCTCCAAAATGTCTATCTGACACAACTATCTAGCAGGGAGAGGCAATCTGGGAGCTTTTTACCCAATGCAATAGGCCTGTCTTAAGTACCGTACTTGTTGGCCACTGCATGTAAAGTTTAGCAATTTCAGTTTAGGGAATTGAAGTTGGGTGAAAACCCCAAAAAAAGTATGATATCTTTTAGTCCAGTCTTATACTTTGGCACACCACTCTAAAGTATCCAAAAAAAAAGTATACAACAGAAAGAGATTTAAATGAAGGAGTATTAATGGGGGGTAGAAATATCCAACAAAGAAAGGACTCATAACAAAGATTTGAAGTTGGATAAATTCAATTTACCCCAACAGCAGTTGTCTTGTAGATGAGTGGAACAATCTCTGAAGTATTATTAAACATTGAAGCTAACTAACAATAAGGTAGCTTTAAAAAATAGGTTGGGCAAATATATAAGATGAGATTTGTTTGGATTTTTAACCCCGGAGGGTTACCCCCCCAGGAAAACCCCAAAAAAGTCAGTGCATCATCGGGGGACTATCTGTTTTATTTCCATTGGGGTCCTTCACTCTTGTCCCTCAGGATGCGACCCGTACTAGTCGACTAACATCCAGGTACCTATATTTTTGCTAGGTGAACAGGGACAGTAAGTGAAAGGGAACACTTACACTTTGAGGTGAGAGAGTTGCCTACCAGCCCATGGGACCTTACCTGGGTGGGAAGGGTTGAATTTCAGAAGATCCTGCCTAGCATGGGTTGGTAGGTGTGTTGCAGTGCTCCTCTATTCTTATTTCTGTTTACCTATAGTTTCATTCTTGTTACATTCATATTAATTGTAGATTCTTTTAAAACATAACATGATCATTAATAAGTATGTACTCTCAGATGAAACTAAGATGATGTTTTGGTCTGTCCTGGACCATAATAAAATTCTAGTTTTCCTCCAAATTTTTAACACTGTATTGCATCTGATTTCAGTTTTACTCTTTTATTTTTAGGTCTTGGAGTTGTAGATTTTTGTCTATCACAAAATGCAGCACTAATATTTATCAGTGAAGCAGATATAATTTCGTAAGTGTACAAATACAGTGGACCCCTGAGTAACGTAAAACTTCATTCCAGAAGCCTGCTCAAGTGGCATTACCGAATGAATTTACTCCCTTAAGGAATAATGTCACGTAGGTTAGTCTATTTCAGACCCCAAAAATACACTTCCACAAGCACTTACAATATTATCTTACATAATTGTACGATTTCCGGGGTGTTAGTTCTCGGGAGTCCACTTTACTAAAAATACAGGTGCAACTCCATCTGTAGCACCTTCATAAGTGGTTTTTCTTCTAGTTCATTTCTGTTTGAAATGTTTCAGAGTACTTGTGAGTTTTCAGAATATTTATATACAGATTGCAATTTTAGTATTACATTAACCAAATGCATCTAAAAGCACAATACTGTACAGGACAGTAATACATATTCCAGTACTTGTTATTATTATTATGTATATTCTTATTATTTGTTGTTCAGTTAACCCTTTGACTGTTTCGTCGTATATATACGTCTTACGAGCCAGTGTTTTGGACGTATATACAGTAGACCCTCATTTAGCACGACTTTATGTTGCGCGTTTTGGGTATTACGCGATTGAAGAATTGCGGCACATTTTTATCTAACACGACGTAAACCTTATATTACGCGATTGCTGGAGGACAAAATTTTGAGCCCCATCGGCCTGCAGTAGGTTAAACCATTGAGTCAGTGGGGTCCTACTAAGGGTGGCTATGAGCCACAACAAGTGTTTAATGCTGACGAGACAAGTGTTTTCTGGAAGAAAATGCCAACATGAACTTATATCAGTCAGCAAGAGAAAAGTGCACCAGGCTTCAAGACAGCAAAGGATCGCTTCACCTTGCTCCTTTTGGGTAATGCATCAGGTGATTTCAAGTGTAAGCCCATGGTTATTTACCGCTGTAAGAATCCTCATGCTTTGAATGTCTTGACTGACTTACTGAATGTCTTGACTGACTTACTGAATGTCTTGACTGACTTACTGAATGTCTTGACTGACTTACTGAATGTCTTGACTGACTTACTGAATGTCTTGACTGACTTACTGAATGTCTTGACTGACTTACTGAATGTCTTGACTGACTTACTGAATGACTTGACTGACTTACTGAATGACTTGACTGACTTAATGAATGACTTGACTGACTTACTGAATGACTTGACTGACTTACTGAATGACTTTATTAAAGTTAGAGACACTCAGTACAACTATCGACTTCAGTTCCAGAATCTCTACTATCCACCTCAGCCCAGTAGGGCCCAGCATAACTCTCCACTCTCTTCACAATCATCCACAAACATCAGCACCCACAATTTAAGGTAAATACTATTATTTCTGTTACATTTGTAGTCTTAAGCAGTAAAAACAACATAATACATCACGATAATGAACTACAATTACATATTCTCTTTTATATTTGTAAGATCTGTTGGTCTAAAAAAAACTTGCTTGGCTTTTTGGGGACTCTCAGGACTGTAACCCTATTTTTCCCATAAGTTCTTTTAATTATCTAACACGATTTTACCTAACACGATGTTTTCAGGACCGTAACTACCGTGCTAAATGAGGGTCTACTGTATACTCAAAAATTCTAGCGGCTTCAAATCAAGTGGGAGAAAGCTGGTAGGCCCACATATGAGAGAATGGGTCTGTGTGGTCAGTGTGTGCTGTATAGGGTCTGTGTGGTCAGTGCACTGTATAAAAAAAATCCTGCAGCACGCAGTGCATAATGAGAAAAAAAAACTTCGACCGTGTTTTTGTATTAAAACGCAGACTTTGAGGAGTATTTTCGTATAGTATTTATGGTTGTATTCTCTTTTTCATGGTCTTATTTGATAGAATGGAAAACATATTACAGAAATAGAGATGTTTTTTATTATTTTTATGATAAAAAATTTTTTTAAATTGACCCAAAATTTGGGGGGAAATGTTGGATTTTGCCAATGTTAAAAGTAAAAACCCCCCGCCATTCCCCCAAAACCCCCCCAAAGGGGGGGTTTTTAATTTTCCCCTTCACAAAAATGATATATAAATAATAATGCATTAGTCTGAAAAAGTAAATCTTCTATTTTTGTGTGAATAAAAAATCAAAAAAGAAAGCAAGAATAATATAAGGGGCCAAAGATGTGACTAATGAAAGAGAAAATCTTATTTTTTTTCCGGGGAAAGTCTGCATTGTTTATTCGGGATTTTTTTTAAAAATTAAATTTTTTTTTTTTGCAGGGGAAAATGGCCAAATTGAATTTCGCCACTTTTTTTTGGGGTTGAAATTGGAAAATTTGGGGTGGTTTCTTGTCCAACCCGAGGGAAAAAAAGGAGTTCTAAAAAATGGCTAGGGGGTTTGGTCTTTTTGGGAAAAGGGGAAATTGGAAAAAAAGGGGCCCCAAAAAATGGGGAAAATTTGGGCCCGTTTTTTCCCGGGATCACTAACTTTCGGGCGAATTTGACGTTTTCCATCAAATTTCATACTTTTGGGGTCTTTTCCTTTTGGGAAAAAATTTTTTTATCACTTCATAAAAAAAAAAAATTTTTTTTTTTTAAAAAAATTTTAAAACCAGGAGACACCTGGGGTTTGGGGTTGTAAACCCCCCAAAAGGGGTTTAAAAGGGAAACCCTGATGGGGGAAAAGGGGGGTTTTAAATTTCCCCCCTTTCCCTTTTTTTAAAAAATTATTATTTTATTTCCTCATTTTCCCAGATCCTTTTTGGGGTCCTTATGGCTAAAAAGGGGGGAAAAAATTTATGACTTTTTTTTTTAAAAATTACTGCAAATTATGTTTCACAAACGTTTTGGGGTTTTTTTTAAATAGGATACAAACTGGCTAATTTGTCAGTGATATTTAATGTTCCACAGTAAAAAGTTATAGGGAGACATTTAAAAAACAAAAAGTAAACAGTCTGATGCATCACAATGGTATATTTTAAAGGGGGTAGAATAGTAATTGTTCCAGCCAGATTTGCATGAAGTAGTATACTATTTCCAGCCCAAAAAAAATTTGTAATGTAATAGATTAAAAAAATAAAATTCTTTTTACATTTTTTAAATTAGTGTAAGCCAGTACATTAAATAGAATATAAATAGGGGTAGTTCAGTGGCCCCCCGGAAATGAACGCCTCCCAACTCGACCATTATGTAAGTTTATTATTTTAATGTTTTTTGTAAGTTTTTTTTTGGGGGTCTGAAATGGACAAATCTAATTTACTTTTTTCCCTTTTGGGGGAAAATAAATTCGTTGGGTAATAGCACTTAAACAGCATTCGGGAAACGAAGAATGTTCAACCCGGGGGGCCCCTGTATAATCATAATCATGTGCAATATCATGCAAAATTTTCAAAATTTATTTTAGTATAGTACCCATGTTTAGGGTAGGGCCCCCCATTTATTGAAATTATCCCAGTCAAGACCGGGGGTGTGTCCATTTAAAAAAATTTTTAAAAAATTGTCTGTAATAAAAAAAATCTTCATTATTAACCCCTATGCCAGCCCCTTTTTTACCTCATTAAGCCCCCCCTAGCATTTCAGTTAATATACAGCATTATTGTTGTAATGGATTTTGTTATTTTCCCCTTATGTTTAATTATTTTCATTCATTTTTTAAAAAAGGGAAAATTTTTGAATATATTTTTTTTAAAATAGCTCAAAAAGGGGGAATTTAAAATTTTTCCCCCCTTAATGGATTTTTTAGAGGAATTTTTATTAAAAAAACTGTCTTAAAAGTGATGAATTTAAAAAAAACAAAAGGGATATTTCATTAAAATTAATTGCAATCATATATCTTCTGTTGGAGTGTGAGCAGGGGAACATTTTGTGAAGGGTTCAGGGGGAAAACCCCCTTAATTTATTTAGTTGGACTTGAGTCCAAAAAAGGGGGGAAAAATCCTGCACTTTAAAGGAGGGGGCTGGGATAGTGACAGCTGGGGGGGGTTTTCTCAGCGGTATCTGGCCCTCAAAAAACATGTTTTGTATGGGGGGTGAAAAAGTTGAATGATGATGAAAGTATTTTCTTTTTGGGGGGTTTTTTTTTTTTGGGGCACCCCGCCTCCCGTGGGAGGCGGCCATTGTTGAAAAAAAAAAAAAAAATTTCCCCAAAAAATGATATGGCCCTTTTTACCAATCAAATTTTTAAATGTAAAACACATTGTAATTTACAAATAAATAAAAAATTTTTTTTTTTATATTTTGAAGCATGTTTTGTTTTTTATTTGACATTTTGGGGGAAAAATCAATGATGTTTACTGGCAATCCAAATATTAGCCTAATGCGTTTGCCTTTTTTTTTTAGATTTGTGTGTGTTGAACTTTGGTTTTGCCATTATGCCTATTCAGACTATTGAGGGGAAAAATTAATGTGGCCCTCTTTGAGGTTAAAAGGGGTTGGGAAACATTCTCCATGGTTTTCTCCCGCCAGATACATTTTCTCATAGTACTTAACTTTTCATAAAACTATTTCTTGGCCTACATAAGTTTGAACATAACAGATTAAATAAACTAAATATTTAAAAAAAAACAGTGCTTCTTTCATATTCATTTGGTGTAAACTATTACATTATAAAATCCCCATCGGAGTACAAAACTAATTCAAACCACACAATAGAGCGAAAAACTAATGTCAAAGACCTGGGAGTGATCATGTCAGAGGATCTCACCTTCAAGGACCATAACACCGTAGCAATCGATCTGCTAGAAAATGACAGGATGGATAATGAGAACCTTCAAAACCAGGGATGCAAAGCCCATGTTGACACTTTACAGATCACTTGTTCTATCTAGGCTGGAATATTGCTGCACATAACTGCACCTTTCAAGGCAGGTGAAATTGCTGACCTTGAAAATGTGCAGAGAACCTTCACGGCACGCATACCTGCGATAAACCACCTCAATTACTGGGAAGCTTGAAGTTTCTAAACCTGTACTCCCTAGAACGCAGGCGGGAGAGATACATTATTATATACACGTGGAAAATTCTCGGGGATTAGTACCAAACTTGACACGAGAATCACTCTGAAAGCAAAAGACTTGGCAGACGATGTAACATCCCCCCCAAAGAAAAGCAGGGTGCCACTAGCACGTTGAGGGACAACACAATAAGTGTCAGGGGCCCAAGATTGTTCAACTGCTTCCCAGCATACATAAGGGGGATTACCAACAAACCCCTGGCTGTCTTCAAGCGGGCACTGGACAGGCACCTAAAGTCGTTACCTGACCAGCCAGGCTGTGGTTCGTACGTTGGACTGCGTGTGGCCAGCAGTAACAGCCTGGTTGATCAGGCTCTGGTCCAACATGAGGCCTGGTCACAGACTGGGCCGCAGGGGCGTTGACCCCTGGAATTCTCTCCAGGTAAACTCCAGGTAATAAGGAATATGAATGGTATAATCATGTATCATATCAAAAGTTTGGTGTACGTAGTATGGTATAGTGCCCAGGAAGCTCATCATTTACTGAGGTTTTTCATAGCCAAGACCAAGGCTGTGTCCACATTGTCACTCATCCAGTCATTGGCCAGACCTAACAATGATTAACCTGATGCATCAAGTGACAGGCACATCATCTTATTGCTGTATCAGTCACAGTAATTTTCCATTATTCTGTACTGCACATGTAGCTGCATCTAGCAAAGCTGTTATAATTGATAGTGACTGCAATTGGTGTGTGAAGAATGTTGAATGTGGTTATAACCATAATTATTTGTTTGTTTCTTTAAATGCACTAGCCGTATCCCACCGAGGCGGGGTTTACCGGGGAGGGGGTTTTGGGGGGCCCCACGCCTCCCCCCGGGTTTTGAGACCAGGCCTCATGGGGGAATCAGGGTCTGATAAACCCCAGGCTGTTGCTCCCGGGCCCGCACGCAAACGGCAGACAAACCACAGCCCGGTTGGTCAGGTACTGATTTTGGGGGTGCCTGTCCAGTGCCTTCTTGAAGACAGCCGGGGGTCTATTGGTAACCCCCTAATGTATGCTGGGAGGCAGTTGAACAGTCTTGGGCTCCGGACACTTATGTTTGGTGTCTCTCATGTACTGGGCCCCCCTGCTTTTCTTTGGGGGGAATGTTGCATCCCCCTGCCGAGTCTTTTGTTTTTCATAGGGGGGTGATTTTCGTGTGCAGGTTTTGTACCAATCCCTCCAGGACCTTCCAAGTGTTTTTATCATGTACAGTGGACCCCCCAGTTTTTGTAAGGTTCTTACTTCGTAAACATCGTGTTTGTAAAACTTTTTTCGTTTCGAGAATCGTAAAAACCCCTCGTGTTTGTAACGTATTAGACCTGTCCACCTGCTCCCCCGCCTGCGCGGGCCCGGGGGCGCCGCCAGTGAAACGTTGTTTACCATTGAGAGAACATTACCTAGCCGCTCTTTCAAAAAATTCCCCACTACATTTTGGGGTTTTTGGTGCTTTAGTGGTTGTCACTGTGAAATAAGTCCCCCATGGGTCCAAAAAAAGCTTCCTGTTGGGCCCTTTTGGTAGCATTCATGCAAAGTGTAGCATTCATGCAGGGGGTGGAGCATTCATGCAGGGAGTGTAGCATTTCAATGTGTTTTCAGGGAGTGTAGCATTCATGCAGGGAGTGTAGCATTCATGCCGGGAGTGTAGCAGGCATGCAAAAAGGGGGTGTAGCAGGCATGCAGGGAGTTTAATATTCATGCAGGGGGTGTAGCATTCATGCAGGGGGTGTTAGCAAGGGGGGATGCAGGGAGTTTTGCAGGCATGCAGGAGTGTAGCATTCATGCAGGGGGTTTGCTTCATGCAGGGAGTTTAGCATTCATGCAGGGGGTTTACATTCATGCGGGGAGTTTTAGCAGGCATGCAGGGAGTTTAGCATTCATGCGGGGAGTTTAGGGGCATGCAGGGAGTGTAGCAGAATGCAGGGAGTTTGCAGGCATGCAGGGAGGGGCAGACATGCAGGGGGGGGCAGGATGCAGGGAGTGAGCATTCAGGGGGGTAGCAGCCATGCAGGGGTGCAGGCATGCAGGGAGGGGGTTTCCCCCTTCGAGAGGCTGAAGAATTCCTCCCCAAAAATGTTTAATTGTGATGAAACGGCCTGTTTTAAAAAAAATGCCAAAGGACCTTCTTCCCATTACTTATTTTCCCAGATGCCTGCAACCTTCAAAAAAGGAAATAAATGTATATATATTTTTTTGTTTTTAATTATTTTATTTTAAATTTTTTTTTGTGGAAAATTAACTGTATTTACATTATTTCTTAGGGGAAAATAATGGTTAATTTCTAAACCCGTGTTAAGTACTATCGGGAACGGTTAATTACATCTCGGGGCCCAAATTGCAATGGCCCTAAATGAAACCCTAAGCCTTTTATGTAAGTTTTTTTGGTGTTTTTAAAATGTTTTTTTGGGGTCTGGACTAACCCAATTTCATTATTTCTTATGGGAAAAAATTTTTTTGGGTAACAGCACTTGAACAGCATTCTGGAATAAAAAATTTTCGATTTCCGAGGGCCCACTGATCCTCTCCCTGTGTTCCGGGGAATACAGATCAAGACCTTCACACCCCTTTTAGGTGTTTTATCGTATTTATGTGTGCTGGAAAGTTCTTTTACACTCCCAGGTCTGTAATGTCGCCAGCCTTAAGGGGGCTTTAGTGCAACAGTATTCCAGCCTAGAGAGCAAGTGATTTGAAGATTTCATCAGGGGCTTGGCATCCCTATTTGAAGGTTCTATTATCCACCCTATCTTTTTCCTAGCCAGAGGTAGATACTTGTTGTGGTCTTTAAGGAGATCTGACATTACACTCCCAAGTCTTACATTTTTTTTTGTCATTGTATGGTTAAATTTGTTGTAAACCTTGATACTTTTTTATTTCCCCAATTTTTCCTTTCTGAGTACTGTTAAAATTTTCCCCCGTTGAATTTAAATTTTGTTTGGTCCCCCTTTTAATTTTTGGGGTCCCAAAAGAAAAAAAAAAATTTTTCTCTTTTTAAATTTAGTAATATATATACAGGGAAGGGTTACTAGCCCCTTGCCCCGCATTTTATGCCCTTTCGACACGCATGGCATACGGAGGAAGAATTCGTTCCACTTCCCCCTGGAGAATTTTTTGTTTATAATAAAATTTATAGGTAGTAGGTTGGTAGAACCAACCGCCCAGGGAGGTACCTTCCAATGAGTGTGAAAAAGGGGAAACCTTTTGTAATTGTTTTACATGATGGAGGATTTCTGGTGTCTCTTTTCTGTCCATAAAATGCAAGATTTCAGCTACGCTTTCTACTTCTTACTTTGGGGACCTACATGCATGTTTTTTTTTTTTTTTAAAATGGGGGGTCTCCCCCCAAGGCAGGGTGACCCAAAAAAAAAAAATCCCCAAAAAAAAAATACTTTTCATCATTCCCTTTTTACCTCACTACATACTCAGATACTACATTTAGAAAGTCCCCCCCAACTGTCACTATCCCAGACCCCTCCCTTTTAAAATGCAGGCATTGTACTTTCCCCTTTCCAGGACTCAAGTCCCAAATCAATAACCGGCCCCGAATCCCTTTACTAAATATTACCCTGCTCACACTCCAACAGCTCCAGGTCCCAAAACCATTCGTCCCATTCACTCCTATCTAACAGCCACACACGCTTGCTGGGAAACCCCCCCCTCGCCCACAAAACCTCCTTTACCACCTCCCCCAACCTTTTTGGGCGACCCCTTTCCCCCCTTTTCCCTTCCCCCGTTTTTACGCCCCAAGTCATTCTACTTTGATCCATGCCCCTAAATGACCAAACCACCCAAAAACCCCCCTTCAGCCCTCGACTAATACTTTTAGAACTCCCCCCTCCCCAATTTTTCCCCACTCCCAACTCTGCAAATATTTAACCACACTTCCCTTTTCAGGACATCTCCCTGCCCCAACCCCCTCCATCTGGCATTTACAACCCAAGCTTCAACCTATATAAGATGTTGGGACCCCTATTTTCATACATTCCCTTTTTTGCCTCCAAAATAATGTTTTTTTCCAATATACCTAACACCACTACCATTTTTTCCCTTTATCAATTCTATGGTTAACCTATTCTTCATAAACCCATCTGCGACAAGTCAACTCCCAAATATCTGAAAACATTACTTCTTCCACTCCCCCCTCCAATGTGATTTTTTTTCTTTATCTAAATCGTTTTATACCCTCATACCTTACTCTTTCTTTGTTCACTTTCCTTTCTCCTTTTCACACCGTCCCAAACTCGTCCCCTAACCTTTTCAACTTTTCTTTGAATCCTATAAACACATGCATGCAAATTATATCGAACACACCCCTCTGGGTTTTCTTTATATTTTTTATAGATCTTGTTGTTTTTTTATCGCCATGAGGAAGTGGGAAAAGAATTCTTCCTCCATAAAAAAAAATGCGAAAAACTAAAAAGCCAAGCGGGGGTAACCCCCCTTTTCCCGATAGTATACAGTGGGCCCCCTTTGATAGTCTCCATCTCCCCTTTTTGTAAGTTTTTTTTTGTAAGTGCTTTTGTAATTATTTTTTCTAAAAGATAAAATAATTTACATTATTCCTTTTGGGAATAAAATTCTTTGTAATGGCACTTGAACAGCATTTTGAACGAAAAAAAGATAATCCGGGGTCCACTGTATTACCAAATTTAAAAGGAGAAACTTTCATTTTTCCTTTTGAGACACCCTGCCTCGGTGGGGAAACGGCCGACGTGTTGAAAGAAAAGAAAGAAATGTTAGGTAAAGGACATGTGCAACTAATGCGACATTATGGCAACATTTCGCTTTCCAGGAGCCTTGACAAAACTCCTGGAGAGAATGTGCCACAACAAATTCGCATTAGTTGCATGTGTCATTTACTTAACAGTATAAACCCTACTTTGCCATTCTAAGACAGAAAGCTTAAGTCTATATTAAACTAATCACTGATGCAAAATTAAAGTTTCATAATTATATTAAGCAAGTTAGAATGTGGATCCTGTCATGAAAAAACTGGTATTGAAGTTTACATCAGTGTATTGTGAGTTACTGTTTTTAATTATTGTAATGGATTAAACACAGTAGTTCCCAAATTTGATCCACATTGGGGGGTAATTTTAATTTCTAATCTGGTATAAGCTAATCTTTATCATCCACAAAAAATATCAAGCCTCTTACTGGGTAATCAGCTGTTGGTCTGGTTAGAAAGATTATCCCGCCTGCTGGCTCATAAGTTTATTAGTTTGAAAATTTTCTGTGGTGCTTTTAATATTGTGTTTTTTGAACCTATAATTGTATTTTATTTTTTTACTAGTGCAAAAAACAATCTGTGAGGGAGTGATTTTTAAATTTATACATTACAAATGTATCAATACTGCATTCAGAAGGTGGAGGGTGTTTTTGTGAACATAGGGTTCTATGGGGCTATGCTGCCAGCTACCATGCTTGTGGCATAGTTCTTTTTCTCAGTGCCCACTCCAGTCATATATATTTCCTGGGCATGTAATGGATTCAGGAGTTTGCAAATACAATACATATTATGTTTTCAGCCATGATATATTAGCATGACCATTTATTATCTTACCTCTAATTGATATAGTATTGTACTGTGCTATAGTTTATTTTTTATAATCAACCTGTTTCCTTTTTTCTTTATAACTTTGAGCTGCCACTTAGCCATAGTTTGTTTTACCTTGTAGCTTAGCACAGCCACAGTAGTTATCATTTTGACTAATC
>WNWK01041871.1:0-16245 GCA_009830355.1 Cherax destructor | reverse complement strand
CAGGTGTTAAAACTTATAAAAGAACTTATTTGATTAACCAACGATAACCAAAAAATGTCACTGACTTATTTTTGATCAGAAGAATATTCTTCAACTATTTCAGAGAAACTAATTAATAAAATTGGCACATGATGACTTACACAAACATGCTTTAAGAGATAGTTTCCTTTGAGGGAAAACACATTAGCGCTAAAAGTTGTAAAACTAACCAGAAGTATTTTGCAGTTATTGCGAGAGTCTAACACAGCCTAAACCCATGAAATGACCCGTCTATTTCATACGATGGATCAGGCAGTGGAGATTGATTATTACAATTGTTATATTTTAATCAGAAAGCGTTAAACCCATAGGAGAATATACTTCCTGTGTAATGGGGGCACTTAAATTCAATCAGGAAGAAAGAAAAGCCCGGGTTTCTTGGATCGGACTCCCCAAACCCTTTAAAGGCAAAATAATGCAATAAAATGGCACCCACACACTCCATTAAATATATCAACTTTATTCATCGGATCACCAGTGTTGACGTTTTGAAGGTGAGAAAGGAGACTGTTGACGGTGATCAGGGAGACTTTTGACGGTAACACAGGAGACTGTTGAGAAACACAGGAGACTGTTAAAGGTAAGCCAGGAGACTGTTGAAGGTGACACAGGAGACTGTTGACGGTAAGCACAGGAGACTGTTGAAGGTGATCACAGGAGACTGTTGAAGGTGAGCAAGGAGACTGTTGACGGTAAGCACAGGGAGACTTTTGAGGGTAAGCACAGGAGACTGTTGACGGTAAGCACAGGAGACTGTTGAAGGTGACCCAGGAGACTGTTGACGGTGAGCACAGGAGACTGTTGACGGTAAGCACAGGAGCCCTGTTGACGGTAAGCACAGGAGACTGTTGAAGGTGATCCAGGAGACTGTTAGGTGATCAAGGAGACTGTTGAGGGTAAGCACGGAGACTGTTGAAGGTGATCTGGAGACTGTTGAAGGTGAGCAGGGAGCTGTTGACGGTAGCACAGGAGACTGTTGAAGGTGATCACAGGAGACTGTTGAAGGTGATCACAGGAGACGTGGGTGATCGGGAGACTGTTGACGGTGAGCACGGGGAGACTGTTGAAGGTAAGCAAAGGGAGACTGTTGACGGTGACACAGGGTTTTGACGGTAAGCACAGGAGACTGTTGACGGTGAGCACAGGAGACTGTTAAAAGGAAAGCACAGGAGACTGTTGACGGTAAGCACAGGAGACTGTTGACGGTAAGCAAGGAGACTTTTGGGACGGAAGCACAGGAGACTGTTGACGGTAAGCACGGGGAGACTGTTGACGGTGAGCACAGGGCTTTGAAGGTAAGCACAGGAGACTGTTGACGGTGAGCACAGGAGACTGTTGAAGGTAAGCACAGGAGACTGTTGACGTTGAGCACAGGAGACTGTTGAAGGTGATCACAGGAGACTTTTGAAGGTGATCACAGGAGACTTTTGAAGGTGATCTGGAGACTGTCGAAGGTGACCCGGAGACTGTGAAGGTGATCGGAGACTGTGAAGGTGATCCAGGGAGACTGTTGAAGGTGATCACAGGAGACTGTCGAAGGTGACCCGGGAAAGACTGTTGAAGGTGATCTGGGAGACTGTCGAAGGTGATCACAGGAGACTGTTGAAGGTGACCCGGGAGACTGTTGAAGGTGATCACAGGAGACTGTTGAAGGTGACACAGGAGACTGTTGAAGGTGATCACGGGGAGACTGTTGAAGGTGATCACGGGAGACTGTCGAAGGTGATCTAAGGGGGAGACTGTCGAAGGTGATCACAGGAGACTGTTGAAGGTGATCACAGGAGACGTTGAAGGTGATCACGGAGACTGTTGAAGGTGATCACGGGGAGACTGTTGAAGGTGATCACAGGAGACTGTTGAAGGTGATCACAGGAGACTGTTGAGGTGATCACAGGAGACTGTGAAGGTGATCACAGGAGACTGTCGAAGGTGATCACAGGAGACTGTCGAAGGTGATCACAGGAGACTGTTGAAGGTGATCACAGGAGACTGTTGAAGGTGATCACAGGAGATTTTGAAGGTGATCACGGGGAGCTGTCGAAGGTGATCTGGGAGACTGTTGAAGTGATCACAGGAAATTTAAGAGTGATCACAGGAGACTGTTAAAGGGCACAGGAGCTGTTGAAGGTGAGCACAGAAGACTGTTGAAGGTGAACACAGGAGACTGTTGAAGGATACAGGAGACTGTTGAAGGTGATCACAGGAGACTGTTAAAGGTGATCACGGGAAACTGTAAAAGGGACCCAAAGGAGACGTTGAAGGTGATCACAGGAGAGTTGAAGGTGATCGGGACTGTTGAAGGTGATCACAGGAGACTTTGAAGGTGAGACAGAAGACTTTTGAAGGTGACCCGGGAGCTGTTAAGGTGATACAGGAGACTTTTGAAGGTGATCACAGGAGATGTTGAAGGTGACCCGGGAGCTTTGAAGGTGACCCGGAGACTGTTGAAGGTGATCACAGGAGACTGTCGAAGGTGACCCGGAACGTCGAAGGTGACCCGGAACTGTCGGGTGATCACAGGAGACTGTCTACACCTATCACATGAAAACCCCCCATAAATCTTCCAAGATGCATCCCCTAGCGTCAAAATTTTGAAGCCGATCGGATAAGGCGTTTTCGAATAATAAACGATTTTTTCTTTCCTCCATTTTTCTTTTCTTATATGAATTCTAATTAAATTTCTTACAACCCTATAACAAAAAAATTTTTTGATTTAAAAAAATACGTTTTTTTTAAATTAGAAAAAAATAATAGGAAAATTGGCATCCGAGAGACCAAACTTAATATACAAAAGTAGTGGCAATTAAGATACTCCAGCAGTGAACGTTTAAACTGATCCCGAAGAGGCATGCTCTAGTTATTATATGGTCAATAATTTACTTTAAAAACAATAGATTGAAATTTCCACAACTCAAAATGGAGTCTGCACATTAAAAACCATCTGGTAAATATGGATGAAATTAAAAAAAAAGTAACAAAACGGAAGGAAATATAACACCCTGCTGATCCCCACGGGTTTATTGCGCTTCAAGACTGAAAAAATATTAATCCATGTTTAACACTGAGAGAAAAAAAACGAGCAGAATAGTCAATGAAAATATTTCTTGGAAAAGACTGACAGCAAAAAACGACATCAATGAACGGATATTACTGGATCCTTCAAGTAATAAAAACACTTAAAAAAACTCAATTATTATATAACACAGGAACGAGGACAAATGCACAACACACAAAAATAAAAAAAATTCAGGAGAGGAAAATACATCAGCACGTACACTGTGTTGATGTTTATGACCTCTCGACCCCTTTCCTCCACACAACAAACTCATAAATTTTTACTGAAAACTTGTTATATTATTTTTGTCTGTATATGTACGACAAAATTTGTGTGTGTGGGAGAGAATGTGCACACTCACGCACGCACGCACACACGCGCACACACATGTACACCGTGTACGTCAGGCCCATACTAGAATATGCAGCACCAGTCTGGAACCCACACCTGGTCAAGCACGTCAAGAAACTAGAAAAAGTGCAAAGGTTTGCAACAAGGTTAGTGCCACAACTCAGGGGTCTGTCCTATGAAGAAAGGCTGAGGAAATAGGACTAACAACACTGGAGGAAAGAAGGGTCAGAGGAGACATGATAACGACATACAAAATACTGCGGGGAATCGACAAGGTAGACAGTGACAAGATGTTCCAGAGAGGAACACAGAAACAAGGGACACAACTGGAAGCTGAAGATTCAGATGAGTCAGAGGGATGTTAGAAGCATTTCTTCAGCCACAGAGTAGTCAGGAAGTGGAATAGTCTAGAAAGATATAGTGGAGGCAAGAACCATACATAGTTTTAAGACAAGGTATGATAAAGCTCATGGACCAGGAGAGCAGAGACCCAGCAGCGGACAGCGAAGAGGCGGGACCAGGAGCTGAGTCTCGACCCCTGCAACCACAATTAGGTGAGTACAATTAGGTGAGTACACACACACTACACCCCCCCCAAGTGCAAAGTCATGAAGATTGGGGAAGGGCAAAAGACCGCATACGGAGTACAGTTTAGGGGGCCAGAGACAACAAACCTCAATCAAGGAAAAAGATCTTGGGGTGAGTATAACACCAGGCCCATCTCCTGAGGCGCACATCAACAAATAAGCTGCAGCATACGGGCGCCTAGCAAACCTAAGAACAGCATTCCGACATCTTAATAAGGAATCGTTCCGGACCCTATACACTGTGTACGTTAGGCCCATACTGGGTATGCAGCACCAGTTTGGAACCCACACCTAGCCAAACACGTAAAGAAACTAGAAAAAGTGCAAAGATTTGCAACAAGACAAGTCCCGGAGAGGTTAAGGAAATCGACCTGACGACACTGGAGGACAGGAGAGATAGGGGGGACATGATAACGACATATAAAATACTGAGAGGAATTGACAATGTGGACAGAGACAGAATGTTCCAGAGATGACACAGCAACAAGGGACACAGTTGGAAGTTGAAGACTCAGATGAATCACGGGATGTTAGGAAGTATTTCTTCAGTCACAGAGTAGTCGAGGAAGTGGAATAGTTTGGGAAGCGATGTAGTGGAGGCAAGGTCCATTCCTAGCTTTAAGAAGAGGTATGATAAAGTTCATGGGGCAGGAGAGTGACCCAGTAGCGGCCAGTGAAGAGGCGGGGCCAGGAGCTATGAATCGACCCCTGCAACCACAACCAGGTGAGTACAACTAGGTGAGGACACACACACTGATGCGTACATCAACCAAATAACTGTTGCAGCATAGCGTTTTAATATGTAAGGAGTCATCATGACACTGTACATCGTGTACGTCAGGCTCGTACTGGAGTACGTAGCACCAGTATGGAACCCACACCTGGTCAAGCACGTCTAGAAATTAGAGATAGTGCAAAAGTTTGCACTAAGGGGTATGTCCTATGAGGAGAAGTTAAGGAAACTCAACGTGATGACACTGGAGGACAGATTGTTTGATATGGGAAACAGGAACACGAGGAACAGCTGGAAGTTGAGAACTCAGATGAGTCATCGGGATGTTAGAAGTATGTCTTCAGCCTTATAGTAGTCAGGAAGTGGAACGACCTCGGAGTGAAGTGGTAGAGGCGGGATCCATACACAGCTTTAAGAAGACGTACTATGAGGCTCTAGAAGCCATGAGAATGAACCTAGTAGCGACCAGCGAAGAGGCGGGGTCAGCAGCTGAGACTCGCCCTACAACTACATATATGTGAATACATATAGACAGAGTTATCCAAAGAAGTGTCTGAGCCATGTACCTCGTGTGGTGGAGTCTGCCTACCTGCTTCCTCCTGAGTCACACAGCAGACCTGGAGTACATAAACCACCAGAGAACATATTACTGGGCTGGAGATGTCAATAAACTTGCCAAGTTGTATTGTGGGGCAAGAGAAGTAATAATTTACAACTAGCTGAGGTCTCCCCCAAGAACAATTTCGCTGGTAAAGTAGGTGGGCGAGAATATCTCAGGTGAACACAGCTAAAAAGGAGGAACAAGGGAAAGGGTAAAAGATGGATGAGGAAATATGACGTGCGACAGAGGGTATCGCCAAAATGAAAGGGAGATGAATGTTGAGATGTGTGAAAAAGATGCAAACTACTGAACATCTTAATTGAAGGTTTGGAAAATACAAAGAAATGGAAGAAAAAATAGGGAGGCTATTATAAATGAAGAGAAACAAAGGACAGTGAATCATACAACAGAAAGTAGAGTAAACCTATGGTAGAGAAAATCTGGAAAGCTAAGGTGAGAGGAGGGAAGCACAAAGAGAAGCAATCACGAAACGGGGGTGGAGGTGCAAGCCAAGATACCCTGATGACCCAACACCAACCAACAACCAGGTGTAGAAACTGGCAACCCCTTTCCCCATCCTCTAACCTTTCTTATCTATATACCACTAACGATAAGCTATCTTTCCCCCGTTCCTTCACCTACTCCTACTCTCCTTGCTTTCCCCCATTTTCTCTTCTCCCCCTTCATTACAGCTATACTGATAACACTTCCTATCCTTGAAAGTGAAGAATACAGATGATGCGCCAGAGAAAAGGGAGGAATGAATATGCAACGATAAGAAGAAAGCCAAACAACAGTTTGAGAATGACATAGCAAAAACAAAATCGGACCGAAACTACTACATTCACATAAGAAGAAGATGAGTGTAAAGACCAAGTAATAAGACTGAAGGGGAAGGAGGAAGAACTTACAGAAGGTAATAGAAGTTTGCGAGGAATTAAACAGAAGATTTAAATAGGTATTCACTGAAACTAGGATAGTGCAGAATGCAAGGCTGAAACGGCTAAACAGCATATATTGGATACATTCATGCATCAGAGGAGGAAGTAATAAATCTACTAAAAGAGTTAGACGATCAAAGCCATGGGGCCTGACGGTATATCACCATGAATACTGAAAAAGTAGTGGAAGAACTGTTGAACTACAACATATCCCCAGAGACAGAAATTGAAAGCAAACTGCAAATGTGACCCCAATATATAAGCAATGGGAACAGACAAGAGGCATGAATTATAGACCAGTATCAGTGGTTGAACATCTAAAGATATGGGACTTTTTTTACAGAAAGCCAGCATGGATTTAGGGAAGATAAGTCTTACCTCACTAACATACTCAATTTATGACAGAATAACGGAAATAACCCAAAGAAGAAAATGAAGGTGACTGCATATTCTTGGAGTGTAGGAAAGTATCTGACACTGTACCCCACCAGAGATTGGATCACAAATTAGAGGAGCAGGGATAAAAGGAAAAAGGTAAAGTCCTAAAGACCTAACGAACAGAAGACAAAGGGTGATGGTAAAGTTAGATATTTCAGCATGGGAAAGTGTAACAAGTGGGGTTCCCTGAGGGTCAGTTCTAGGGCCTTTATTATTCTGAATATACGTATAAATGGGCCTACCCGATGAAACTGACTCATGACTCATTGTTTGTTGATGACGTAAAACTAATAAGAAGGATACAAACTTAAGAGGACAGAGACAGGTTACAGGTAGACCTGGACACTGCAAAAATGGTCACACAAGTGGTTGTTGGAGTTTAACCTAACAAGTGCAATGTCATGCAAACTGGGGATGGAGAGAGGTAACCACCAGAATACGGGTTGAGTGGCGAGAAACTACATATATTACTCAAGGAGAAAGATCTTGGAGCGAAAATCATACCCACACATAGCCAGAGGTGAATATAAATCGAACCTCATACGTAGCATATTAGTTAATCGCAGTTTCCTTCATAAACCTCAATAGTGTGTTTCGTAACTCTCTACACGGCATATTTTAAGCCTATCACGAAGTATGCAGCACCAACACTTAGCCCTCTCCTGATCAAGCATGAACGAAAAGGTTCAAGGTTTACAACAAGACTAGTCCTAGAACTGTGGGGATTGAGTTATGAAGAGAGACAAAAGGAACTGAACCGGCTTTGAAAAAGAATTGGGGAGCAGTTACGACAAAAAGATCTCAGAGGCTTTGACAAAGCAAAAAAACCGATTTTTTAAATGAGAAGCATAGAAACTAGAGAAAAAGATAGAAACCAAAGACATAGATGAGTAAAGGGATGTAAGGAAATACTTTCTTCTCTCAGGGTAAAAAAGGAATGAGCAATAGATGAAGTGGAAAAGGAAACTCAGACACAGTTTCGGGAGTACGTATGTTGCCCTGGGCCAGGGGTCAATTCCCCGGTTTTGGGTTTAAGGAGGGGGCAGGAGCAGAACTCGACCCCGGTAAAGACAACTAGTGAGAAAAAAACACACACACACATACACACACACACAACAACACACACACACACACACACACACACACACACACACAAAAGGGTGTTGGAAGTTTTTTCATTAGAGTTGTTAGGATGTGGGAAAAATCTGGAAAGTGATTTTGGGGCAGGAACCATACAGTTTTTAAAACGAGGTTTGATAAAGCTCATGGGGCAGGGGGGAAAAAGGACCTGTAGGGATCAGTGAAGAGGCGGGGGCCCGGGGCTATGAATCGCCCCCGCAGCCACAAATAGGGGATACAAATTTAAAAACACACACGGCGGCCAGTGAAGAGGGAGGGCCAGGGGCTATGAACGACCCCCGCAACCACAATTAGGTGAGCACAAATGACCGACCCCGCAACCCAACTATGAGTACAAAAACAGGGAGGAAAAATTTTATCAAAGTGCCTTTTACAACTTTAAATCTACGCAGGCAAAGTCAGAGAGGGGCGCCAGCTGGGTGGGCTGGACTTCCCGACACGAAAAAAATTCTCTTTAACGTAAATATGTCCTGGTTGTGATATTAGTGCTGTGCAGTGTTTTAGAGGGAAGTGTGGGGGTTTGTGGGTGTGGTATGGGTTGTATGGGGTGTGGATATGGAGAAAATGTGGGTATGGAGGGAGTGGATATGGAGGTAGTGGGATATCGTGTGTGGGGGAGGGGTAGTGTGGGGGAAATTTAGATTTTGCCATCGAAGTGGCTAGTTTATTGTGCCCCCCATTCATATGCATGCTGTGGAGGGTGCATAAGGATATTTATAAAAAAAAACCAGGAACTAGGCCCTAAAATTAAACAGGGTACATCGGGTTTTTATTTTTACAACTGCTTTTCTGTGCCAAAAATTTAGGATTTTTGCTCAATGTGTCGTATATATATTTATGTGACATATCAATACTGTAGGTTAGTTTACTGTCTACCTCAAAATTTCCCCAATAAGTGGAAAATTTAACAAGTAGTGTAAAGCAAGTGACCGGTTGACCCCATATTTGGGCATTTATTTTGGTACTTGTAATCAAGTCTAAGTCTGGCTCCCTTCAATCAGTCTGATAACATTGCAAGTTGCTTCATCTAGGCTTCTTGCATTCCCCTTTACATTCAGTTTCAATTATTATGGGTAGTATGAGTGTGTGGCAGGGGGGTGTGGGGGGTGTAAGTGTGGGGGTGTGGGGTGGGGGGTGTGGATGTGGGGGAGTGTGGGTGTGGGGCAGGGGGTGTGGGGCAGTGTGGATTGGGGCAGTGTGGATGGGGGGCAGGGGATGGGGGGCGTGTGGATGGGGGCAGTGTGGATGGGGGCAGTGGGGATGGGGCGTGTGGATGTGGGCAGTGTGGATGGGGGGCAGGTGGATGGGGGCAGTGTGGAGGGGGCATGTGGATGGGGGGCAGTGGGATGTGGGGCGGGGTGTGGATGTGGGGCAGTGTGGATGGGGGGTGGATTGGGGCAGTGGGGATGTGGGCAGTGTGGATGTGGGGCAGTGTGGATGTGGGGGGGTGTGGAGGGGGCAGGGTGGGGGGGAAAGGGGAGGGGGGCAGTGTGGATGTGGGGCAGTGTGGATGTGGGGCAGTGTGGATGTGGGGCAGTGTGGATGGGGGCAGTGTGGATGTGGGGGTGTGGTGTGGGGCGTGTGTGGGGGCGTGTGGTGTGGGGCAGTGGGGGTGTGGGGCAGTGTGGTGTGGGGCAGTGTGGATGGGGGGCAGTGGGATGTGGGGCAGTGTGGATGGGGCAGTGTGGATGGGGGGGCAGTGTGGTGTGGGGCGTGTGGATGTGGGGCAGTGTGGATGTGGGGCAGTGTGGATGTGGGGCAGTGTGGATGTGGGGCAGTGTGGATGTGGGGCAGTGTATGTGGGGGCAGGTGGGTGGGGGGCAGGGGGTGGGGGTGTGTTGGGGCGTGGGATGTGGGGGTGGGGATGTGGGGCGTGTGGATGGGGCAGTGTGGATGGGGGCAGTGTGGATGAGGGGTAGGTGTGGGGCAGTTGGGTGTGCGTTATAGAACAAATAAAACTACAATTTAAAAAACTTTTCAAAAGCACATGATATAATTTGATAAAATGAAGAGAAACTTGAAAAAAATGAGTAAATATATAAACAAATATTTACTAAGCAACCCCGGAAACAAAGATGTTTCCTTCCTCCCCAAATTTAATCTAATTTAATAATGGTCCCGGGCCCCCCCAAATATCATATCTAATCTAAAAATTTGAGGGAAAATTTCAGTTACAAACACTTTTTATTCTACTAACAACAATACCTTTTTTCTACTAACAATAAATTTATTCTACTAACAATAATAATTGTATTCTATAAAAACAATACCTTTTTTCTACTAACAATAATAATTGTATTCTACTAACAACAATACACTTTATTCTACAAACAACAATATTTGTATTCTACTAACAACAATAAAGATTTACTAACAACAATAAATTGATTCAATAACAACAAAAAACTTTTTTTCTTAAAAACAATCCCTTGTTTCTCAACAACAATACACTTGTATTCTACAAACAACAATACACTTGTACTCTACTAACAACAATACACTTGATTCTACAAACAACAATATACTTGTTTTCTACTAAAACAATACACTTGTATTCTACTAACAAAAAACACTTGTATTCTATAACAACAATACACTTGTATTCTACAAACAACAATATACTTGTATTCTACTAACAAAAAAATACACTTTATTCTACTAACAACAATACACTTGTATTCTACTAACAACAATACACTTGTATTCTACTAAAAAAAATTTTTAATTTATTACTAACAAAATACACTTGTATTCTACTAACAAAATACATTTGATTTTAAAAAAAACTTTTTCAAACAAAAACAGTATTTTAAAAAAAAATTTTTTATAACAAAAAAGAAATAAAACCCTTGAATTCAACCAATTTTTTTTTTAAAAAAAATACCTGTTTGTAAAATTAAATGAAAAAAAACGTTTTTTTTTTTTTAATAAAAAAACGCCCTGGGTGTTTTGGTATAATCCCGCGGGTTGGGGTATACATACACGCGGGTTTGTGGTAAAATGACCGCTGGTTGGGGTATACATGACACGCGGGTTTGGGGATAGACACGCTGTTGTGGTATACATGACACGCGGTTGGGGATACGACACGCTGGTTGTGGTATACATGACCCCTGGTTTGGATACATGACACGCTGGTTGTGGAAATGACACGCTGGTTGTGGTATACATACATGCTGTTTTTTTTCCCGATACGCTGGATGTGGATACATGGCAAAGCTGGTTGGGGATACTACGCTGGTTGTGGAAAACATACATGCGCTGTTGTATACACGACACGCTGGTTGAAAAACCCACATATATATTGCTTTTTTATACGAACGCTGGTTGTGGTAAAAATTCTGCTGTTGTATACATACCTACCTGGAGGGTATTTCGGGGATCAAACCCCGCGCCCGGTCTATGACCGGGCCCTCCCGGGGATCAGGCCTGATCATCGGGCTGTTACTGCTGGCTGCACGTAGTCCAACTCGAACCACAACCCGGTTAATCTGGCACCGACTTTAGGTATCTGTCACTCCCCTTCAAGGCAAGGGGTCTACTGGTAATGCCCTTATGGCTGGTGGGAGGCTGTTAAACATCTTGGGCCCCGGACATTATTGTTTTCTTTTTTACCAGTGGCCCCCCTACTTTCACGGGGGGTACGTTGCACCGTCCCCAAGTATTTTGTTTTCGTAGGGATGATTTCTGTGTGCATATTGGGAAACCCTCCATAATCTTCCAGGTGTGTTTGATATTCTCTCGCCTGCGCTCCAGTGAATAAAGTCTAGTGCTTAGCGTTAGTATTAAGGTGTTTAAGGGAACATACGTACAGTAAAGGTTCTTGCATTCTCTAGATCGCAATTTCACCTGCCTTGAATGGGGATGTTAATGACACAGTATTCAGCCTAAAGGAACAAGTGATTTTAAAAGGATCATCATTGGCTTGGCACTTTGTCTTGAATGTTCTCATTATCCATCCCATCAGTTTCCTTTGGGGTGTGATAGTGGCATTGTTGTGGTCCGAAAGGGGATGTCTTGGCATTACCACACCCCGGGCCTTCCCTTGCTTTTCCGCTCTATTTTTATTGGAGTTTGTAATATCTCGTCCCCGCTATTTTTCCCCCAGTTTTCCATAACGGGTAGTTGGAATTTTCTTCATTTCATCATATTTTTTTTTGCCCATTGGAAAAATTGGGTTTTTTTCTTCTTGGAGTTTCAATTTCCCCATTGGATGACACCCCATGGATCTGTATCATCTGCAAAAGATGATACAGTGCTATGTTTTCATCTCTGTCCATGTCGATATGAGAATGAGGAACAGGATGGTGAGTACTTGTGTGGGAAGAGCCTTTCTATGGGAGCATCCCATTTAACTCTTTTTTACCACTATCTTTGTGTTCGATTGGTTAGGAAGTTGAAGATCCATCTTCCTACTTTCGTTACCCCTTTAGCACGCATTTTGTGTGTTTCCCATACCCATTGCAAAGGTTTTTGCAAAATCTGTGTATACTACATCTGCATTCGCTTGTTTCAGAGCATCAAAGGGGGGAGTGCCCTCTCTGAAACCATTTTGCCCTGTGTTGCGTGTTGATCACGTCACTGGTTGTGGTATACATGCATGCTGTGTGGATACAGGGTGCGCTGTGGTATACATGCATGCTGTTGTGATACATACATGCTGCTTTGTATCACGATCCCTGGTTGTGGATACATACATCCCTTGTTGTAAAAGTCCCGGTTGTGGATACAACATGCTGCTGTTGTATACATGATAGGGTTGTGGTATCTACTTGCTGTTGTATACAATACGCTTTTGGGGTTATAAAAATACATGATCACTATATACACATACTGGGAGAGCTATCTCTGGCACCTAGATGGTAGCTTATATTTATTTAGGTCTGATCAAGGAAAAAAGGAAATCAATTCCTTATCAAGGCTTTTTTCATGGGCATCAAGTGTCCCCTACCCCATGAGGAGACGCAGCAAACCCGACCGTGGAGGGAAAAAAATAGTGCGTGACACTTTCACTGCCACTGACAACTCAATCTCAAATGTGGACACCTCTCTGAGCTTTATCATGGTCAAGTCTGGTACCTGGGACAACGGGGGTGTTCCACAGTATAGGCTACACAGTACCCCAAGAGTGCCGGTGTGTCCACCGGGTAAAACCAGCTGGGTTTTCCAGTACGGGACACGCCCTGGCAACATCCACAAGGCGCCTTCACCGTGATCCCGGGGACAAACGCCGAAAAGAATCGACGTTTGGGGTGAAGGACAACAAAAAGACGAAACCCCCACACTAACATATTTAATTCATTTTTGGATTGTCATCAGGGTTTTAAAAAGAGTGAGAAGAAGGGGACTGCCCCCTCACAAAGACTTTCCAGTAGTCAATATGTTTAACCCACTTAAAATGGATAACTCGTAATTTAGTGTTCGGCCCCAAGCCGACAGGATCCTGGTTCAATTCCCAAGCAAAAACGTTTAAATTTTCCCCACACCTGCCATCTCTGTTACCTAGTAATAAAAAAAAGCACCTGATTTCCTTTTTCCCTTCGGGGGTTTACACCCTGAAAGAGACCATAAGGAATTCAACAGAAAAGAAATTGTTGGGTTTTCCCGGTTTTACCCTGGGTTTAAATTTGGGGAAAAATTAAAAAAACGGTTTTTTTTTATGTTTTTCTGATAATTAGACGGTGAAAATCTTAAAAAAAACTTTCTTCACCCAGTTAGAACCAACTTTTGGGGTAAAGGTAAAATAAAAAAAGTTAACTGTTAGGCACTGCCCTCAAATATGTGGGTGAACTACCCCTTCCCTGCAGTAACTAATATTCACTGCTGGACCCTTAACGTAAACTGAAGATAACTTCCCTTTTCCCGCCTTACAGACCAAAACACTTTAAAACTTGGAAACCCCTAACATGATCCACGGCAGTCTCGGGTCCATCTTAGTATTATTTCTTCTTATCATGTTGTTTATTACTTAAAAATAATAATAATAATAATATTAGTAGTAGTAGTAGTAGCATTATTATTATTCCCCTTTAATTATTAACATTAATAAGATGGAGATAACAAGACACCCAAAACGTATCCCACCATCCAATATTATAAAAAAAGAAATTAAAAACCCTTTACGGGGAAAAAATGGAAAAGGGGTTTTTTTAGCAATTAAACCAAACTTTGGGAGGAAAAGTTTATTGGGGAAACGGTTTGGGGCAGCTGGCTAAGTAAAACCCGGAACGGGGCTGCTATCATGATGTTTTTCCCCGGTTAATTGTTTAGTTTTTGGGGGGAAAAACACTGACTATAATTTAGTTAGGTTGAAAAACCTGCGACCTTTTTTAATCCTTTTTATGAGTAAAAGAAACTTTTAAAAGCATTTCCCGTATTCTGAGATTCCCCTTTTTATTACACACACATACACACACTCGGGTTTGGGGAAACGTCGGAATCAGGTTTGATGGGGGAATGGGAAGATTAGCCCAATTCCCCGGGTCAAAAACCCCTTTATCAAAATCATAAAACCCCCTTCCCTTTAGGGGAATTTAATGTAGTTAGTGTTAGTGCTCTGTCAGGGCATCAGCATTGAACTTTTCCTGTTCAAGACACCTCCCCCACCTGATGGACCCCTAAACATACTAACAAAATGATGTCCAATATTCTATGCCCTCTCTCTCTCTCTCTCTCTCTTCTTCTTCTTCTCTCTCTTTTTTCTTCTTTCTAAGGTAAACAAAAAAAGGGAAACAGGGGCCTCAAAAATTTTCGCTCAAATGCACGAGGAGGGAAAGCAACAGCAGCGAGGTCGTCCTTCGACCGTCCTCCCATCAAAGGCTTCTTGTGAGGGGCCCGGTTTTTATTTCTTTCCCCTTCTTTAAATGTTCCCTTTGGCACAGAATGACAGCCGGGGAGAGGGAAGGCGTGGGAAGGAAGAAATTGAATGGTAAAAAAGGGGAAAAGAAGAGAAGAAGAAGAAGAAGAAAGAAGAAAAAAACGGATCGGGAAACAAAAGGGGATGGGAGGAGAGGGGAAGAATGGGAGGAAGAGTTCGTTTGATATTTTTATCATGCACTTCATACCCATCTTATGGACGGTAGTAAAAAATATTACAAGGGACCCCGGGGCCCGGGGGACTAAAGCAGTTTCCCCGGAGAGGGTTTCGGGGGGTCAACGCCCCCCCTTCGGTCTGGCAGGCCTCATGGGGGATAAAGGTCTGATCAATCAGGTAATGAACTAGTTGTAAATTTACAAATTGTTTACAATAGTAGTGAGTTGTTTACAAGTCATAATTCTTTCCCTAAAACATTGCAATAAGAACTAATCTGAGGTTAGGGTTATTTAAATTTATTCACTACAGAAAGGGTACGCCATTTGGACAATTGGGGTGGCTATTATTTATTTACAATAAACAAAGTCAAGGTTTTTTTTCAAGAATTTCGGGTTATATGCCCTTTTAAATATAAAGTTCTTTGACTTTTCTTGAACATTTTAGTGGGAAATTTTCTCCGAAATTTCCTTTATTTTTTTTAAATTTATTCACATAATGGAGAAAAGGTTCCCCGATAAGGTTCACCCCTTTGGGTTTCGTCTACATCAGCCGCTGGTTTCGGGAGTGGCAACAAAGTCTCCTTATTTCGTGAATGCGCCAAAACGTGTGGCTCTTCCTACCGACAGAATGACACATGAAGTGACTAGTGTCACTTTCCCTCTTTTCCCCAAATTAACAAAATTCAGTTTAAGTTCTTTTTTGCATTAGTGTCCTCAAACTACTAGCTAACAGCCCAAGTTGTAATCTACTCCCCCCTTTCCAATTTATTGGGTCTATAATGGAATTAAAGATCAATGTGGGGGAATCCACAAAAGGAAGAAGAGTGAGGAGAGTTGAGGGGAAAAAAGGAAAAAAGCATGGGAAAAGAGAGAGAGGAAGGGTTAGAGGGGAGGGTTTGGGGGAAGAAAAAGGAAGGTTTATACTGGGGGAAAAACAGAAGGGGGCAAAAAACTTCATGGACCTGAGGCTAATGGAAACCCAAAGGGGCGCATTTGTCAGTTTTAATAATTTTCTTGTTTTTTTTTCTGTAAAAGTATGTAGGTAGCACGGTATTCGTTTTTTTTTTTTGATTGTTTGTTTTGAGTTTGAGGGTATAATATGAGTAAACTGTTGGATTAGCTAATTTGGGTTTTCCTCTCGCTATCTCTGTATTTTTTTTTAGGGATTATCTTTTTCCCCAAAGATAATACCCAAATCGTTCCACATTTTTTCTACAATATTCTTAAAATTCAGTCCGGTTTTAAAATTTAAAACATATGTAATTAAATTCATTACAGTCAGCTGCTCAGTGGTTACCCCCCTGTCCCAAAATATTTATCTGAATATC
>WNWK01041870.1:0-16246 GCA_009830355.1 Cherax destructor | reverse complement strand
TTTCCCCCCCAGGGGGCTTAATGACTTTTTGGGGACTGCAGGTGGTAGGCTCTGGGGGGGACCCCCCTGCCCAAAAAGGGCTGGGCCATTGACTGATATGGATTGTGACTATCTGCTTTTCAGAGGTGATAAAAATTTTGTTTGTTACTTGTAAAAAATTTTTTTATTTTAAAACCCCTTTTAATTTTTTTCCTATTAACTTAAAATTTTTTTTCCCTTTTTTGGGGTTTTTTTCCATACAGGGGACCCCCCAAATTGCCCCCCACACCCCTGGCGAAAAAGTGGCAGATTTTGGGTTTTTTTTCCATTTTTGGGGGAAAAAAGGGGTCTATTTAAAGATTTGGGGGAAAATATAACTAAAGGGGGGTTCCAGGGTCAACCCCCCCCGCCCCCGGTCTGTGCCCAGGCCCATGGTGAATCATGGCCTGATCAACCAGGTGTTGTTTTTGGGGAAACCACGAAAACCCAAAGTATGAACCACCCCCCGGGGTGGTCAGGTACTGACTTTAGGGGTTTCCGGCCTTTTAAGACACCCAGGGTTTTTGGGGAAATCCCCATTTTGCGGGAAGCAGTTAAACAGGGGCCCCTGACACTTTTTTTGTCTCTTTGCAGTCCCCCTGTTTTTCATTAGGGGATGTTGCATCATCCCGGTCTATTGCTTTAAAGGGGAGTGATTTTCGTGTGCAAGTTTTGTACTAATCCCTCTAGGATTTTCCAAGTGTATATGATCATGTTTTTTCCCCCTGCATTCTGGGACGGGTTTAGGAACTTCAAGCCCCAGTAATTGGGGTTTTTTTCGCAGTCCCGTGGGTTTTAAAAGTTTAAGATTAAATGTATCTTTATCCCCCCCTCCCCTTTTTTTGGTAAAAAAAGATTTAGAGGACATAATGGGCCCGGGTTCCCAAAGTTTGATAACTGAACAAGAAAAAGGGGAATGAAATTCACCCCGATAACATTGCAATGCTTTTAAAAACATGTTTTAAAAAAGGGACTGGCTTCTTATAATATTGTGTCTTTTGCGCTGATTCCCGGGGGTTTTTTTCCCCGAGTGGTCAATATCGACCCCAAAAGGGGCGATGGGACTATGGGGGGGTTTTTAAAAAAGGGTGGGGATAAAAAAGGGGGTGTAAGAGAAAAACCCCCTTTTGTTTTTGGGGGATCTGTTCCCCTTTACCCCCCCCCTGTCTCTATACAAATTGGGGTAGTATGTTAAAGAGACAAGGAACGTGAAGGAATGGGTTTCAGGCAGAGAGGGTGACGGGCCCCCAAAAAGGGCGGGGCCCCTTGCTTCGAACTAAGACCATACCTCCACCTCCATGTTGGTAAAAATTGCCGAAATTGTAGTCATCTTGAAAGGCAAAAATTTTATTAATAAATCCAGCATGGTTTTACAAAGGGGGGGCCTTCCCCAAATTTACAATTTTTCACAAATTTAAAATTTTTTGGATGTTCTTTACCCAGAAATGTGTAAGGTTTTGGAACAGTTAGGCCTTTTACTGAAGTTTGGGCCCCAAGTGGGGAGAATGCAAGATGACGGGGTATGCCTACAGGCTTCCCCTCTGGCAGAAATAGGGGAATAAGGCCCCAAGTTTGAACTAGCTGGCAGAACATTGCCCATCAAAAAGTAAAGGCTCTCACATCGTGGAAACGGCACCCATGGTCGCCCACCATGAATTTTTAAAAAAAACTTGGTCTCTCTCTCGCGAAAGGCCCCAAAGCACAAAAAAAAAATACATATATACATAAACATATGGACATAGGAAAAAAAACTTCCTCAGAGGAAGAAAAAAAGCGGTGTGCTTCGTGGTATAAGGCAGTGAGCGTCGATGCAGCACTGCATGCCTTCTTGCCTCTGGATACATACTGCAACACGGGAGACATAGCTTCCGCTGAGCTGTGACATAACAGGGTACGATCTCCTCTGGGAGGTGAAGCAGACAGCATAGTAGTCGGCTGGGGCACAACCTGCTGGTGCCCTCGAGTGGGCATCGTCAGTAGTCGCAACAGGACAGGACTGGCAAGCGGCTCAGGACACTCAGCTGGTACTGTCGCTGGAGCTGTCGCTGCTGGCGAGTGTGGAGTGAGTCGTGACGGACGAACTCGGCGAAACATCGGAGGTCGTAACAGCATACACCTTACTGCAGTGAGTGGGCTAGCAGTCAAAGTGATATCGTCTTTGTGCAGGCTGCTCACTGAAGCTGTAACACAAGGCTGACGGTCGCCTGCCAACAGGCTGCTTGCTGCGGCTCGACGAGTGGTCATCTCTCGACAGTAGAAGTTTGGCAGAGGAAGGCGAGTGTAAGCGTCCCCGGACTGGTGTCACATGCTGGATGACGGTCTAGGAGTGAAGTGGAACGATCTCGATGGGAGAATAAATCACGGGTACGATTCAGCAAAGGCATCTACGAGCAGCGAACAATAAGAGCTTTCTGTACAAGGCGGCGTGAATGCTGTAACTGACGCCTGGACTTGACAAATGTCAGCTGTCAAGTGCGCAGGGCACAAGTCACACACCCGGTGACAAAGTAACACAGGTGCTACATAGGACACACGAGAAACTGCACACACACTGCACATGGTACAACATAGCTTACAGATGCTTTCTGTATAAAAATCGTCACTAAGCAATACTCGAACATGTGAGAACACTGACTGGAATGAACAATTAATGAACCTCAACTTATATCTTCTCTCAAACTTCTCATCATGAAAACATCAAATAAATCCACTGTAAAGCTATTTCGGGACATCATATGGTGATGTCAGGCGTGACGTCGTGATGTCATGGGTAACATCGTGGGTGACATCAGCAGACATCGTGGGTGACGTCCTGGAGTCAGGCGGCATCATGATAACCCAGCATGGTGACGTCAGCTGAGTCCGGGCAGCATCGTGGTGACATCAGTGGAGTCAGGCAGCTGATACAGCACATGGCTTGCTGATCCCACGTGGCTTGGAATCCACATGGCTTGCTGATCCGTGGCTTGTAGATCCACATGGCTTGTAGATCATGCTTGTAGATCCACGTGGCTTCGAGGTAACCTCGACACTCAGATAGCATGAGACACTGTGGCGTAAAGTCAGTGACGCCATTTTCTCAGAAAGGCAGACAAATTTTGGCCTGAATCCTGCTTGTACCTGTGTCTGGATGCTGAGATTTGCAGACACGACATCCACGATAACTCGTTGAGAGATGGATGCTTCTTAGTAACTGATGAAGTGGTAGAAAACTTCATTCCTCTTCCCCCTCACCCTCGTGGAGCAGAAACACAGCTGCTGCGAGGCACCGCGTGCACCATTTATAACGGCGTGTTATTTGGAGTGTTCTTGGTAGCGGGAAAGCAGTGATAGGCTTCAGGCTTCTTACTTTATTTGTATAAAGGTGCGAGTTCTGACTGCGTGTCGTAACCATGGCCTTGGGGCCATGCGCCTTGTGAGGAGAAAATTCTAAAAAGGGAAAATTGCGCCCATACCCTTGTTAAGGGCCCTCACCCTTTCCTCCCTTAGGAAAGGGCCAGAGGAGGCGCGTCTGGCTGAGAAAACAATTTAATTCAAGCCAGATGTACTGATTACAGTGTGTCAAGAATTGTGCTGACCACAGCACCAGAGCACCTCGTGGCTGCACGAGGCACGAGCCACAAGGCAGCATGAGGGGGCAGATTGAATACAGGCTCTGTAGAGGTCATACGACTCTAGGGTCATGCGGCGCGAGGCGACGTAAATCAACATAGACAATAGTCGTACGCGTCCGTTATTTTAAATTAATCTCCACTAACGTCGGGAAATAAGATAAGAACATCGCAGTATATTCAGAAGTGTGCGCAGCTTCTTACTGCAAAAAGACAAACGTAGAGACAATCGCAAGTGAATTCCATCGAAACAAGACGGTAACTTCAGCGGCATTCTACAATCAAGACAGCATTTCCGCCGTATATGATGGAGCCAACACCATCGCTCAAAGTTACACGAGCAAGGTAAGAATTTGATGTTCTGGTCATGCAGGGGACTGCCCAGTTCTTGTAGTCAAGAACATTCAAATTTTACCTATTGACGGCGGTTATGCGTGGACTTTTAAGTCCAAAACAGTGAGTAAACCACCTTTCAGTCCATCTAAGACTGAAAATATGGACATACGCTCCTTTGGGGCAATATATTATAATAAACCACGTGTATTTTTTCCATACAGCCCTGTGGAGAATGAGGTTATAGATGGATCCCCTGAGAAGGAGTCGGGGATAGCTGCAACTTCTGGGATTCATCAATAAGCTAAGTATTAGCGAACCATACATTCCATGTTATCGTTGGAGCCCATCCTCCACAACTATCTAAGGAGTCTAAATACAATTTTAATTCATCGGGGTCCACTGTATCTTGATCCATGAACTCGGTGCACTTATTGTGTGCCTTTGTAACATGACCCTTACGAGCTTGTAACGAGGCTTTCTTTGCTTTAAGATCCCTGGGCTTGACACTCCCAGCAGCTTCATTGGGTCCAGCTATGGTTATAGGATTAATAACCACTGATGTCACAAATTAAATAAATTGTTTATAAAGGTGATTATCAAACCTTACTCTTGCACAAATCGCAGCCACGCCTGGGCTAGCAATTAATTGGACTAATTATTACAATTCACCCCACAATTAATTAATGGGTGTACTCTATACTCACTTTCTACAATCAGTCACTTAATTATTAAATAATTAATTCAATATTGATTAATTCACTAATCACCTCCGGTTCAGGAAGGACCAACGGGCGATGTGAGGAATTAAGAGATTACCTGTCTGGGCTTCACCGCCACTTACAACAAAATAATCTCCCGGGGAGTGGACCGACTAGTATAATTTTACCGCGGTTACCCCCGTTGAGGCGTGTGAGAAAACTTGCCCCACTCCTGGTCACATTTAAGGGGACCCTTCGATATTCTAACTCTAAATCCACATCTATCCTTGACCAGTTTATTAAGAATGAGTAACACCAATGGTTACGGTATTGTTAAATTTTGTGGACTGTATGGGTTAATGTCTGACTGATTGGAGAGAAGGAAGAAAGAGTACAACTTAATATCACTCACCCTTTATCCGTGCCATTGCTGTTCACTTGAAGATCCCGTCATTATCATTCCCACCGTAAACCCACATTATCCCAACATACCTACTGGCCAGACGGTTGCTAAGATAACAAGAGTACTTACAGTGGGGAAGAAACAGCATTCTTGTCGCTATTCTTCGACGGATCTCATGGTCCTGCTCGGTAGATTATTCTTCCGGCAAGACGATGATGTTGGTGGTTGTCCCGATGAGTCAAGAGAAGATTGATCCCTTGAACTCTCTTACGCCCACGAGACCGGGCGTTATTTAACGTGGTTGGTCGGGGTAGTGATTCATATCCTCTCACTATACCCCTTCATTAGAGTTTATACGCAACACTTTACACACTATTCACACGTCGGTTTAATGTCCCATTAATTTACTCTCGTTAGAAGTTAATCCATTAATAATTGTGTGCGATGAACACTGATCGAATCGACGCACATTTCCGCCATCAACACCGCCATGGCGGCGTCGCTCACTGTTTAACACATTATCACTATTAGTATAGTTTCTTGGACTTAATGTCCCACATTATACCCGGCGAATATTCACAACATTCACTATTGTGAAGAGAGACCATTAACCGCGATTTGGTCGTTGTAAACGCCGATTTCCATCTCCTTTATATCCAGAGCCCTCCCATCGTTCACCTCGATTCGCTTATCCCACGAGAGCGACTGCCTGGGCGACTTCATTTGACCCGACACGGCGTACCCACGCCACCGTCGTGATGGTTCTCTCCTCATCTCAAGAAAAATACGAACCAACAGCCACACATTAAGAATATTCACATTAGAAAGGCTATCGAGTATACCCTTTCGGGAAAATACCCAATATTTTCCACAGAACTTATACGTGCAGTAAATGTTCTCTGTACATTCTCTAGATCTGCAATTTCACCTGCCTTGAATGAAGATGTTAAAGTACAGCAGTATTCTAGCCTAGAGAGAACAAGTGATTTAAAAAGGATCTTCATTGGCTTGGCATCTCTTGTCTTGAATGTTCTCATTATCCATCCTATCAGTTTCCTCGCAGTTGTAATAGTGGCATTGTTGTGGTCCTTGAAGGTGAGGTCTTCCGACATTACGACACCCAGGTCCTTCACAATACTTTTCCGCTCTATTGTGTGATTGGAGTTTGTAATATACTCAGTCCTGGCTATTATTTCCTCCAGTTTTCCATAACGTAGTAGTTGGAATTTGTCTTCATTGAACATCATATTGTTCTTTGTTGCCCATTGGAAAACTGGCTGAACAGCTGGCTGGATGGATGGCCAGCTGACTGGCTGGCTTGCTGGCTAACCAGCTAGCCGGCTGGCTTGCTGACGAGTTGGCTGGTGGGCTGGCTAGCTGACCAGCTGGCTGGCTGGCTGGCTGAACAGCTGGCTGGATGGATGGCCAGCTGGCTGGCTGGCTTGCTGACCAGTTGGCTGGCTGGCTGGCTTGCTTTCCAGTTGGCTGGCTGGCTGGCTGACCAGCTGGCTGGCTGGCAGGCTGGCTGACCAGCTGGCTGGCTGGCTAGCTGACCAGCTGACTGGCTGGCTATCTGATCAGCTGGCTGGCTGGCTAGCTGACCAGCTGGCTGGCTGGCTGGCTGAACAGCTGGTTGCATGGATGGTCAGCCGGCTGGCTGGCTGGCTGGCTGGCTGTGTCTCTATCTCACAGGAACACATAAATACAATTATACAGTGTAAATTACCTAGGATGCACTTGAGAATATAATAATAATAATAATAATAATAATAATAATAATAATATTATTATTATTATTATTATTATTATTATTATTATTATTATTATTATTTTATTATTATTATTATTATTATTATTATTATTATTATTATTGCTATTATTATTGAAGGAAGGTGTAAGAGTGTCAGTCTTATCACTAATCTAATTACAGAAGTGAAATTGAAGTGGGGTTAGTTTGATATCTTTATTATGCACCCCATACCCATCCTGTGGGCGGTAGTCAAAAGATTAAAGAGGTACATAATGGGTCCAGGGACTGGACCCCAAAGTTATGATAGCTGAGCAAGTTACAAAGGTAATGAACTAACAAGCTACAAAGGTAATGAACTCACAAGTTACAAAGGTAATGAAACATGTAAGTAAATTTACTTACTTACGTTTATACATGGTTACAATCATGAAAAAATTATAACGCAATGAACACTTCACTAGTCTACACCCAGTCACAACTGTAATGAGTTCTTGGTGCAAATTTTATTGTTGGGTCACACATTCACACTTACATATACACATACACACACACACATACACATACACACACATATATACATACACACACACGCACACACAACAGGCACAGCTTTCAATCGACATGTGCACAGGACAAAAGGCAATCAACACGCGCACACACACACACACACACACACACACACACACACGTAGCAATGCTTTATTTACAGGGAGCAAAGTCAGGGTATTTTTCCAGAATGGTCTGTAATATACCACTGTGGATAAAATACTTTGACATATCTTGAACATTTCTGAGTGAGTTGTCTCTGAATTCATTAATTTTGTCGCACTCCAGTACATAATGACGCAGGGTGTGACAATAATCCAACTGACAAAGTTTACATTTTGTTTGGTCTACATCTGGTGGTGGTGATTTAACCTGCCAAAGATACTTGTAACCCAGCCGGAGGCGGGCGGTGGTGACATCCAAGAGTCTGCTTATTTTGTTGGATGCACCATAGACATGTGGCTCCTCCTGCATGATAGAATGATGATAGATGGACTGACTGGTGTCAATCTCCCTGAGTCTTAAGTCAATAAAATTCAGTTCTAGTTCTTTTCGTATTATTGTTCTCAAACTGCTAACTGACAAGCCAAGATTGTAATCTACCCCTCTTTGAAAGCATAAAACTTAGCCAATTTATCAGTTCTATCATGCATCTGAAGACCAATGTGAGATGGAATCCACAGCATGTGCACTCTGACTCTACTATCCACAATCCTACCATACCTGTGTCTGGCTTCTGACACAAGCATGCTACAAGTTATACTTGATGAGTTGAGAGCATTTATGGATGACAGAGAATCAGTTACAATTAGAGAGTCAACCTTAGATACATGGACGCATTTGAGTGCAAGGAGTATGGCAAACAGTTCTGTCTGAAGGGTAGAGGCCCAGTTATTGATTCGTGCTCCAATTTCTTTAAGAGAGCCATCACTCTGTATGACAACAGCAGCACTACCAGCTGCACCAGTGGATTGGTGAACTGAACCATCAACGTAAATAATTTGTGAGAAAGTGTGCTGTTTGGCTAAATTATCAATACAGTTTAAGGCATCATGTTTGGCTTCAAGGCGAAGCTTTGGTTGTGATTTAAGTAGTAGTTTGGGGGGAAATGGAGGAATGGTAGTTTGGAATGGGGTAATATTCCATGGAGCGGAGAAGTGCCGCTGTTGCCTTACTTGCCACAGATCATGTATCTGATTCATGCGGAGATCGGTTCCAGTTTTTTCGATCCATCTGGAGGGATGTTCACCAGTGCTGAGGAAAGTTTGGAGGGCTTCTGTGCAGGGGTTTGAATGGGCTTGCCTGAGCATATTAACCTCTTATTTTATTTATTATCATTAAACTAATTACTGTTGACATTTGATGCCTTCGCCTGCCTGCCTCAACCCCTGCCTCCCTGCCACTCTCCCTGACCCTCCCACCCTCCCTGCCTGCCTCCCTGCCAGCCAGCCAGGGGTTAGCCTCGTCTTATCAAGAGTGATGACATTTGACAAATGAGGATACACAGCCTTCCCTTTATTTGTTTTCACTGTTTTATCTGCCTGACTGTCTGCCTGTCTGTCTGTCTTTCTGTCTGTCTCAGAGACAGTCACTATTGAACCAACACTGCCACATCTGAGTCCTGATATATTACTTGCCAGTCTGAATTTTTTGGGCTATCCTAGGTAATTTACACTATGTATTTATCCTCTGTAATTTACACTATGTATTTATCCTAGGTTATTTACACTATGTATTTATGTGTACCTGTGTGACAGCTAGCTAGCTAGCCAGCCAGCTGGTCAACCAGCCGGCCAGCCAGCCAGCCTGCCTGCCTGCCTGCCAGCCAGCCAGCCAGCCAGCCAGCCAGCCAGCCCCCACTGTCCTCCCCACTGCCTTCCCCACCCACCCCACTGTCTTCCCCACCCCCCACTGTTTTCCCCACTGCCTTCCCCACCCACCCCACTGTATTCCCCACCTCACCAATCCCCACTGCCTTCCCAACTCCCCCACTGTCTTCCTCACTCCCCCCACTGTCTTACCCACCCACCCCACTGTCTTCCCAACTCCCCCCACTGCCTTCCCTACCACTCACACTGAGGGAGTGAGGTACTGAATTACCACTCCCACAATGCAATGCCTGTCTACCTGGAGTCTACCTGGAGAGAATTCCAGGGGTCAACGCCCCCGCGGCCCGGTCTGTGACCAGGCCTCCTGTTGGACCAGAGCCTGATCAACCAGGCTGTTACTGCTGGCGGCACGCAGTCCAACGTACGAACCACAGCCCGGCTGATCAGGTACCGACTTGAGGTGCCTGTCCAGTGCCTGCTTGAAGACAGCCAGGGGTTTGTTGGTAATCCCCCTGATGTATGCTGGGAGGCAGTTGAACAATCTTGGGCCCCTGACACTTATTGTGTTGTCCCTCAACGTGCTAGTGGCACCCCTGCTCTTCATTGGGGGGATGTTACATCGCCTGCCGAGTCTTTTGCTTTCGTAGGGAGTGATTTTTGTGTGCAAGTTTGGTACTAAGCCCTCGAGAATTTTCCATGTGTATATAATAATGTATCTCTCCCGCCTGCGTTCTAGAGAGTACAGGTTTAGGAACTTCAAGCGTTCCCAGTAGTTGAGGTGGTTTATCGCACTTATGCGTGTGGTGAAAGTTCTCTGTACATTTTCAAGGTCAGCAATTTCACCTGCCTTGAAAGGTGCAGTTAGTGTGCAGCAATATTCCAGCCTAGATAGAACAAGAAATCTGTAAAGTGTCAACATGGGCTTGGCATCCCTGGTTTTGAAGGTTCTCATTATCCATCCGGTCATTTTTCGAGCAGATGCAATTGCTACTTTGTTATGGTCCTTGAAGGTGAGATCCTCTGACATGATCACTCCCAGGTCTTTGACATTAGTTTTTCGCTCTATTGTGTGGTTGGAATTAGTTTTGTACTCTGATGAGATTTTAATTTCTTCACGTTTTCCGTATCTTACCACATAGACCCATTCTATCACATGCAGGATTACCAGCTTTCTCTCCCTCGATTTGAAGCCGGAATTTACTTTACGCGTACTACATCACCAACCCCTGCTTGTAAACTGTACAAGTACGGCACCGACCCCGAAATGGTTTTAGTGAAATGATTTTCACAAGAAATATAAAACGATGATTGTTCTACAAGCTGTTGAAAGGATATTGGAAATATTCCAAATATTTTGGGATTTGTGTAGGAGTAAAGGGCAGATATTTTGTAAAATATCGAAAACATACCAACTTTATTTTTTTGTAAAATAAAGATAAGATATTTACAGTATGTCCTATCCTTAAAATATTGTATTAGCATTGTTTTATCAGCAGCAAGTCTCCAAACAACCTTCCGTTGTGACATTTAAAAGGGTCTTCATGCCAAATGTCATTTTCAGTAAATCTTTTGTTTTAGTTTTTTTGGGCTATCGTATTGAAACTTACACACAATAAGGAGAGTGAACACTTCTTAACGTACACCAAAAAATGAAAGAAATCGGACTAGAATATTTTTTAGCATCATACTCCCCTTGGCTACTGAGGAACGAGACGAGTTGAGGAAAGCAGCAGTGTCCCACCGCTAGCCTACTGGAGTGTCCCACCGCTATCCTACTGGAGTGTCCCACCGCTAGCCTACTGGAGTGTCCCACCGCTAGCCTACTGGAGTGTCCCACCGCTAGCCTACTGGAGTGTCCCACCGCTAGCCTACTGGAGTGTCCCACCGCTAGCCTACTGGAGTGTCCCACCGCTAGCCTACTGGAGTGTCCCACCGCTAGCCTACTGGAGTGTCCCACCGCTAGCCTACTGGAGTGTCCCACCGCTAGTCAACTGTAGTGTCCCATTACTAGCCTAAAAGAGTGTCCCACCACTAGCCTAATGGAGTGTCCCACTGCTAGCCTACTGGAGTGTCCCTCTGCTATCCTACTGGAGTGTCCCATTGATAGCCTACTGGAGTGTCACACCACTAGCCAACTGGAGTGTCCCACTGCTAGCCTACTGGAGTGTCTCTTCTCTAGCCTACTGGAGTGTCCCACCGCAAGCCTACAGGAGTGTCCCACCGCTACCCTATTGGAGTGTCCCACTGCTCGCCTACTGGAATGTCCCACCGCTAGCCAACTGGAGTGTCCCACCACTAGCCCAGTGGAGTGTCCCACCGCTAGCCTACTAGAGTGTCCCTATGCTAGCCTACTAGAGTGTCCCTCCGCTAGCCTACTGGAGTGTCCCACCACTAGCCTACTCGAGTGTCCCAGCAATATATAACTGGAGTGTCCCACCACTAACCTACTCAAGTGTCCCACCACTACCCTACTGGTATATCCCACCACTAGCCTACTGGAGTGTCCCACCGCTATCCTACTGGAGTGTCCCACCGCTAGCCTACTGGAGTGTCCACCGCTAGCCTACTGGAGTGTCCACGCTAGCCTACTGAGTGTCCACGCTAGCCTCTGAGTGTCCACCGCTAGCCTACTGGAGTGTCCCACCGCTAGCCAACTGTAGTGTCCCATTACTAGCCTAAAAGAGTGTCCCACCACTAGCCTAATGGAGTGTCCCACTGCTAGCCTACTGGAGTGTCCCTCTGCTATCCTACTGGAGTGTCCCATTGATAGCCTACTGGAGTGTCACACCACTAGCCAACTGGAGTGTCCCACTGCTAGCCTACTGGAGTGTCTCTTCTCTAGCCTACTGGAGTGTCCCACCGCAAGCCTACAGGAGTGTCCCACCGCTACCCTATTGGAGTGTCCCACTGCTCGCCTACTGGAATGTCCCACCGCTAGCCAACTGGAGTGTCCACCACTAGCCCAGTGGAGTGTCCACCTAGCCTACTAGAGTGTCCCATGCTAGCCTACTAGAGTGTCCTCTCGCTAGCCTACTGGAGTGTCCCACCACTAGCCTACTCGAGTGTCCCAGCAATATATAACTGGAGTGTCCCACCACTAACCTACTCAAGTGTCCCACCACTACCCTACTGGTATATCCCACCACTAGCCTACTGGAGTGTCCCACCGCTAGCCTACTGGAGTGTCCCACCACTAGCCTACTGGAGTGTCCCACCACTAGCCTACTGGAGTATCCCACAGCTATCCTACTGGAGTGTCCTACCACTAGCCTACTGGAGTGTCCTACCACTAGCCTACTGGAGTGTCCCACCACTAGCCTACTGGAGTATCCCACAGCTATCCTAATGGAGTGTCCTACCACTAGCCTACTGGAGTGTCCCACCACTAGCCTACTGGTATATCCCACCACTAGCCTACTGGTATATCCCACCACTAGCCTACTGGAGTGTCCCACCGCTAGCCTACTGGAGTATCCCACCACTAGCCTACTGGAGTGTCCCACCACTAGCCTACTGGAGTGTCCCACCACTAGCCTACTGGAGTATCCCACCGCTAGCCTACTGGAGTGTCCTACCACTAGCCTACTGGAGTGTCCCACCACTAATCTACTCGAGTGTCCCAGCAATAGCCTACTGGAGTGTCCCACCACTAGCCTACTGGAGTGTCCCACCACTAGCCTACTGGTATATCCCACCACTAGCCTACTGGAGTGTCCCACCGCTAGCCTACTGGAGTGTCCCACCGCTAGCCTACTGGAGTGTCCCACCACTAGCCTACTGGTATATCCCACCACTAGCCTACTGGTATATCCCACCACTAGCCTACTGGAGTGTCCCACCGCTAGCCTACTGGAGTATCCCACCACTAGCCTACTGGAGTGTCCCACCACTAGCCTACTGGAGTGTCCCACCACTAGCCTACTGGAGTATCCCACCGCTAGCCTACTGGAGTGTCCTACCACTAGCCTACTGGAGTGTCCCACCACTAACCTACTCGAGTGTCCCAGCAATAGCCTACTGGAGTGTCCCACCACTAGCCTACTGGAGTGTCCCACCACTAGCCTACTGGTATATCCCACCACTAGCCTACTGGAGTGTCCCACCGCTAGCCTACTGGAGTGTCCCACCACTAGCCTACTGGAGTGTCCCACCACTAGCCTACTGGAGTGTCCCACCACTAGCCTACTGGAGTGTCCCACCACTAGCCTACTGGAGTATCCCACAACTATCCTACTGGAGTGTCCTACCACTAGCCTACTGGAGTGTCCCACCACTAGCCTACTGGTATATCCCACCACTAGCCTACTGGAGTGTCCCACCGCTAGCCTACTGGAGTGTCCCACTACTAGCCTACTGGAGTGTCCCACCACTAGCCTACTGGAGTGTCCCACCACAAGCCTACTGGAGTATCCCACCGCTAGTCTACTAGAGTGTCCTACCACTAGCCTACTGGAGTGTTCCACTACTAACCTACTCGAGTGTCCCAGTAATAGCCTACTGGAGTGTCTCACCACTAGCCTACTGGAGTGTCCCACCACTATCCTACTGGTGTATCCGACCACTAGCCTACTGGAGTGTCCCACCGCTAGCTTACTGGAGTGTCCCATCACTAGTCTACTGGAGTGTCCCACCACTAGCCTACTGGAGTGTCCCACCACTAGCCTACTGGAGAATCCCACTGCTATCCTACTGGAGTGTCCTACCACTAGCCTACTGGAGTGTCCCACCACTAGCCTACTGGAGTATCCCACCGCTAGCCTACTGGAGTGTCCCACCACTAGCCTACTGGAGTGTCCAAGCAATAGCCTACTGGAGTGTCCCATAACTAGCCTACTAGAGTGTCCCACCACTAGCCTACTGGTATATCCCACCACTAGCCTACTGGAGTGTCCCACCACATGCTTACTAGAGTGTCCCAGCGCTAGCCTACTGGAGTGTCCCACTGCTAGCTTACTGGAGTGTCCCACCACTAGCCTACTGGAGTGTCCCAGTAATAGCCTACTGGAGTGTCCCACCACTAGCCTACTTCAGTGTCCCACCGCTAGCCTACTGGAGTGTCCCACCACTAGCCTACTGGAGTGTCCCGCCGCTACCTTACTGGAGTGTCCTACCTCTAGCCTACTGGAGTGTCCCACCAATAGCCTACTGGAGTGAGTAGCATATAGACGTCGGACGAGGAACCTGATGATAATTGCGCAATTATGTCCATTATCTCACACCTGTGGAAGGGTGACCAATGTCGCTCACGCAAGGCATAAGTGTTAATTTAATTGGTTTATCTTTGTTGTGTGTCACGTGGAGGTAGGAGAAGAGTCATAAAAGAGATAAATATACAATAGTGAATTAGCATATATGGAATAAGTGTATCTATTGCGCCATGTTATGGGTGCTCTGAAAGAGAGAAGGTAGGGATGAGGTAAATCAGAAATGTTAATTGATTTTTCTTTGTTGTGGCGCACGTGGTTCCTTGTATTGCGTCATGTTATATGGGAGGTCATTGCTCTGAAAGGATGGGGGGTGGATCCATTCGCCCATGAGTGTCTAGACTACAAGTGTTTTTGTTAATTGGTTCTTTTTGTCGCTACACGAGAGGGAGCGTCATGGTATAATTATCGTGGGAAGGGAGGCCTAGTTTGAGTGTGTATTGGAAAGAGAGGGGGCCCCACACAGGTGTTTTCTCATTTCGGCGTCTGAGTGTCTAAACTACAAGTGTTTTGTTAATTGGATCTTTTTGTCGTTACATGACAAGGAGCGTCATGGTATAATTATCGTGGGAAGGGAGGCCTAGTTTGAGGGTGTATGGACTCTCACCCATCCACGTGTTTTCTGGAGGTCAGTCAAAGGTCAGACGAAGGCAGGGAGGGCCCCATCCACGTGTGTGTATGTGTTAGTTGTGTGTATGTGTGTGCGAGTGTGTTTGTGTGTATTTCTCCAGCATTATGTATTTAATAAAGAAAAAAATCAGTATACAGGAGACTGGTCAGAGAGCCCCTCTGACCAGCTGGGATCACACCTGCCAGTCTGGTAGCGTAAGGCTTCCCCCTCACCGTGAGAAGCATAAAAAAAAAATGTTCAAAGGTGAAAACAATTCTCGTAACCACTGAGATTAGCTCAGCGTTCACGAGAGGCTAGCTTTATACACTTTAAAAGAAAATAAAAATCAGTTATGTTAGTATTTTTTATTGAATTACATAGTCAAAAAAAAAACAAAGCAACGTTGTTGGTTACACAGAATGGTGGTAAATAAATAGACCAAAAAAAAGTCAAGCAACGTTGTTGGTTAGACAGAATGACAGCGCAGCCCATCTTCTTCGGGAAGAATAATTATTTCTTTTTAAAAAATGACCTCTCCTTCATCTCCTTTGCCGGGGTCATCACTTTCAACCCCCACCTTCTTCTCCTCCTCGACAAACTCCACAACGAGGTCATCAGACTGGCTTGAGCGAAGACTCTGCGTTTCGTCAGTATCATCATCTCCATTTTTCTTAACCTCCTCTTTTTCTTCCATAGGCTGTAAAATAATGAGGTCATATCGATCAATACCAAATAGGGGTGATGGGGAGAGACTCTCGCCGTAAATCGCTTAAGGAGAAAAGTATAGAAAAAACATACCCTTTTCTGAGGGAGTCCATGCTTCCGTTTCCTAGTATCATCACAGTGCCAGCTATTCAGGAGTCTGATGGCGGCGTACCTTACCTTTGATATACCTTTGAAGAGTTTCGAGAGTATCTACTCTCTGAACCCGGCTATGGGCCAGGCTCGTCTGGTGCTTGCCTGGTCAACCAGGCTGTTGCTGCTGGAGGCCCGCTGCCCCACATATCCATCACAGCCTGGTTGATCTGGCACCTGGTGAAGATATTTGGCCAGTTTCCTCTTGAAGGCTTCTACACTGGTTCCAGCCGTGTTTCGGATATCTTCTGGTAAGATGTTGAATAGTCTGGGACCCCGGATGTTAATACAGTGCTCCCGTATTGTCCCCACCGCACCCCTGCTCCTCACTGGGTTTATTTTACACTTTCTCCCATATCTCTCACTCCAGTATGTTGTTATGGCAG
>WNWK01041869.1:0-16246 GCA_009830355.1 Cherax destructor | reverse complement strand
TGGGGGTAGTAGTAATGGTGGTGGTAGTAGTGGTAAAAAGTGGTGGTGGTGGTGGTGGTTGTGGTGGTAGTAGAAATGGTGGTGGTAGTAGTAATGGTGGTGATAGTATGGTGGTGGCAGTAATGGTGGTAGTAGAATGGTGGTAGTAGTAGTAATGGTGGTAGTAGTAGTAATGGTGGTGGTAGTAGTGGTGGCAGTAGTAATGGTGGTAGTAGTAGTAATGGTGGTGGTAGTAGTAATGGTGGTGGTAGTAGTAATGGTGGTGGTAGTAGTAATGGTGGTGGTAGTAGTAATGGTGGTGGTAGTAGTGGTGGTAGTAGTAATGGTGGTGGTAGTAGTGGTGGTAGTAGTAATGGTGGTGGTAGTAGTAATGGTGGTGGTAGTAGTAATGGTGGTGGTAGTAGTGGTGGTAGTAGTAATGGTGGTGGTAGTAGTGGTGGTAGTAGTAATGGTGGTGGTAGTAGTAATGGTGGTGGTAGTAGTGGTGGTGGTGGTAGTAGTGGTGGTGGTGGTGGTGGTAGTACTAGCAGTAACCATCACAGCATCCTCCGCTGCTCATCTGTTCCACACAGTTTCCTGTCTCTTTCTTCTTTGTCCGATGATCCTCTGTCTCTCCCTCTCCACCTGCTCCACACACCTGTTCTGTCCTCCCATGTGCACATGTGTATCTCTCTGCCACATGTGTATATGTACATTTTTCCAGCCATATGTATACAATATGTCCATGCTCTAAGGTTTAAAAGTCTATTATATATATATATATATATATATATATATATATATATATATATATATATATATATATATATATATATATATATATATATATATATATATATATATAAACCATGACTCGACCCAGCAAATGAATCTAGGCGAAGACATGTAGAAATTGTTTACCTTCAATTATCTATTGTGAATATTTACTTCAACTTTCAGTGACCCGCCTGCCGACACACATCCATTCCAGAGTATCTTAAATGCATTCGTTCAATTCACACCCCCCTTTATTTTATTTTATTTTCACTCCGGTTCATTCCTTTCCGAGATTCCTCTTTACTCTCATCGCCTCGCCCCTTTTCTGTCTTTACTTTCGACTTCCATCTTTTACACAGTTCCCAAACTCATTCCCAAACTTCTGCAACGTTCTCTGAATTTCAGAAAAGTACCGTGTCATCAGCACACACCAACTGTGACTACTAACACACACACATCACTAGAGAGTGATGTAGTTTAGGTAGGAGCTACACATAGCTTTAAGAAGAGGTACGATAAAGCTCTTGGAGCAGGGAGAGTGGACCTAGTAACGACTAGCAAAGAGGCGGAACCAGGAGCTACAACTCGACCCCTGCAACCACAAATACGTGAGTACACACTAACTCACTCCTCTCTCCCCTTCACTCTGAACAGAGAGAGAGAGAAAGGTTTAAAAAGAAAAGAAAGCATGGAGAGAAGAAATGGTGTACGAATGGGATGGGGTATATATAAGGTAGGGGATGAATGGAGGGAGAAGAGAAGGAGGGGAAAGAGCCAGAGCAGATGAATTGGGCGTTTTTAAAAGCTCACAGTTGGTCGGAAATTGGTGAATGTTGACCAGACTGTTTAACACTCAGAGAGAGAGAGAGAGAGAGAGAGAGAGAGAGAGAGAGAGAGAGAAGAGAGAGAGAGCAAGGGAGAAAAGGAGTAAAATGAGGGAAGAAGAATAAGAGTGAGACGGACAAGGTTTCGAGGGTGAGCGGAACAGCGATGAAAGGATAGGGGAGAAAGAGACAACAGGTAGAGAAAAAAAAGAGAAATGAAAGGTAAAGAGAAGACAGTAATAAGAAAAGAGGGGAGACATGAGTGTTGAGGATTGAGAGTTGAAGAGGAGGAAACAAGAGACGGAAGGGAGGAGAGTTAAAGGAAGGATAGGAACGAAAAGGAAGGAGACGAAGGATAAGTGAGGGGAGGAAAGGGGAAGAAGGATCGCTTCCCTCCTGGAAGGATGAGTGTTTATCAATCGATCCATTTAGGGTATATTTTCTCTCTCCCTCTCTCTCTCTCTCTCTCTCTCTCTCTCTTCCTCTTTCTCTCTTCTTCATTCCTCCTTCACCTTGGTTTCTCCCTTCTTCCTCATCCATTCCACCTCATTCATTGTTTTTCCCCCACTAATTCCTAACTTTAATCCAATTTCCTTTCTCATTCTCTGACCTCCTCCTCCTACTCTCTCCATCCCCTATCCATTCCTTCACTCCCTCCACTCTCATCTTCCTTCCTCTATCCCCTCACCCCTCCCCTCTACTTTTTCCCCTCCATTTCCCCTCACTCCCAGCCGCTTAAACGGCCCATTTTTCTTAAAGCTTTTCAGAAAAAACAGCAGTCGATGACGAAGATGTCAGTTTTAGGCTGCCAACTTGACTATAGAATTCAGGACGCCTGGCACACCACCACTGATCCATTATGTATATCGACTCCTGATCACGTCTTGCATATTGACACCTTGTAACTTTTTTAATATGCTTTAAATATGTTCTTTTTAAATGCTTTTGTTATACTGAGGAAGAGAATAATGACAGTGAAACTGTGGGTTTTGGCGATATTTTTATCGTTTAGGTTTTTAATGACAAGTTTTCACTTAGAAATGCATCTAAACACACACACTGAGGCGGGGCCAGGAGCTGAGTTTCGACCCCTGCAACCACAAATAGGTATAATGAGTACAACAGAGAGCCGTCTTGAGAACTTTAGCTCACACATCACACACTACACAACAGGCAGTAAACACATGCAGACATGAACACACACACACAGGTACGATAAAGCTCTTGGAGCAGCAACAGAGTGGACCTAGTAACGACAATCAAATAATCGGGACCAGGAGCTACGACTCGATCCCTACAACCACAAATAGGTAAATACACACACACACACACACACACACACACACACACACACACACACACACACCTGTAGCATAGCATGGGAGAAATAGACAGGGTGGCGAATGACCCACACCGAAAAACCGTGAGAGCATAACAAGTGGATATAATGAGTCGTAGAGGCTCGATCCTTCGTCCGCTAAAACGTGAACGCTGCCGAAGAAATTCTTTATCAAACACACTTACGGAGCAACGAGTGTAAGGTAAGTTAGCACTGCACGAACCACCACACAGTTCCTGTCCCTCACAACACAAGGAGGTGGAGAGGACATGAAAGTGAGGATAAGAGGTCAGTAGACCCACCTTGAAGTTATTCTTCAGTCACCTAATAGGCTCTGTTTCAACCTTAAATGGTCAACCAGACAGTTGAAGCAGACACTGGAGACAACAGGAAAAGGTAATAAATAACCACTAGAAAGGACAGCAAAAGAACGTAATAGACAGAAAGGGAGAAGACAACTAGCATGACACACGAATTCGTAATGACACCGTTGTATACAAACCACGAAACAGGAAAAGTTAGATGTCATGGCGCGTGCATCCTGAAGCTCCAGCTGGACGAATCTTATTGTAGCCAGCTGGCCCAGTGGCCATGGGTTCAAAACCCCACCCGTTACGTGGTTTCCTTAAATCAAGTATGCTTAGAAGCTCGAGACAATCTTGAGGCTTCCAGCTAGAGCAGCTTCAGCGCTGAGAGAAGTGCACAGAAGCCCATAGAAAAATTGACTGCCTCTGCTTGCATCTAGAGGAGCAAGTACGTGCTACAGCGTCTAGAAACATTTAAAAATCTATATTTCTAACTTAGAATTGAAGAATAAACACTACACGCAAAAGAATTCTCACAGAACTACAAATACACATTAATAAAAAAAAAATAAGTAAGCTCCGGCACTTTCATTTCCCGTCTTACGTCTTTTCTCTAAATTCATCCATGTTTGTCACTTTTCTTTTTTTGTCCCACCATTTAGCCCCTTTCTTCTTAACTCTTAACTCAGACTTGGTCACTCGCGATACTAACTTCTTTTATGTATTTTTTTAACGTAGTCTTCTGCCCCTCCTCTCTTCTCTTGCTTATCTTCTCTTCTTCTTCTTCTCCTCCCTCCTTCTCCACCTCCTCCTTACATTGCAGCACGCGTCAGCACCCTCCACAGCCAGTCCCTCCACACTTCCTGCCTCCCGCTAGCCTCGGGGTCCTGACAGCCACGCGCCTGGCTTACCTGTGTCGCTACCTACCTGCCTGCCACCTGTTACCGCAGCCCATTGCCAGCCCCCGCCCGCACACCACCTGTCCACCGCCCACCACATGACCCCTTCACACTCACCTCCTCCAGGTATAGCAGGGTGTCCTCATGGCGCTCATCACAGGAAGTGAATTTAACCTTCCCCACAACCCTCCCACACTTAGATTAACCCTCTTTACCCCCCCACAGACACGGTATAGCCCATACGTCTTTAATGCACCCACATGATTATAATTATGGTATTAGGAATATACTCTTACTAAAGAAGCAGATGTTCCCACAGGTTTCTACCCACTGGGAACTTTATAAACCAAACTGATGTTATATAGGAACACTCAAATGATACTAATTTTGAATCCTATCTGTTAAGTGAATATCATGGGGAAAACTAATCAATATTTTTACAGCCATTTCTTTTGTACTGCTATAACTACTACTATCATCACTAGTTGTATCAGACATTTATGCAACATTCAGGTATCTTAATTCTTGAGACGATTGAACGTGTCTCATTAAATTACTACTACTACTAAATTAATACTACTACTACTAAATTAATACTACTACTACTACTAGTAATAATAAATTAAGCGTTAAGGGTCTTTCATAAAATGATTCTTTGACACAAGTATCTTTCTACTGCCATATTACGGCTTCCAGACATTATTCGACGGATATTATAATTACGATGGACACCGCCCCTGCTCGACGCCGACAAGGAGCGTGGCGGCTGACCCGCGCCGCGCCGCGCTCCCCCTCATTCCCCCGTAAGTCGACCTAATTAAATCTCTTTATGATATCCTGCCTCTTTTATTTGTACTTTATAACAGTGGCTTCACTTTTACCATGCTCTCTCTCTCTCTCTCTCTCTCTCTCTCTCTCTCTCTCTCTCACTCACTGTCATTTGAATTCGGAATGATTCTTGCATACATTAATAGATACATACATGCATACATACATTATACACATACATACATTACACACATACATGCATACATACATTACCCACATACATGCATGCATACATACATTACACACATACATGCATGCATACATACATTACACACATACATGCATGCATACATACATTACACACATACATGCATGCATACATACATTACACACATACATGCATGCATACATACATTACACACATACATGCATGCATACATACATTACACACATACATGCATGCATACATACATTACACACATACATGCATGCATACATACATTACACACATACATGCATGCATACATACATTACACACATACATGCATGCATACATACATTACACACATACATGCATGCATACATACATTACACACATACATGCATGCATACATACATTACACACATACATGCATGCATACATACATTACACACATACATGCATGCATACATACATTACACACATACATGCATGCATACATACATTACACACATACATGCATGCATACATACATTACACACATACATGCATGCATACATACATTACACACATACATGCATGCATACATACATTACACACATACATGCATGCATACATACATTACACACATACATACATGCATGCATACATACATTACACACATACATGCATGCATACATACATTACACATATACATGCATACATACATTACACACATACATTACACACATACATACATGCATACATTACACACATACATACATTCATACATACATTACACACATACATGCATACATAAATTACACACATACATGCATGCATACATACATTACACACATGCATACATACATACATTACACACATACATTACACACATTAAAATAAGTGCATATAGTTGAATACAGTTATGGGTCTGTCTGTAATTCCCCTTATGCTCAAACCCAACATAGAAAACACTAATGCCCGAGCTAGCAGCACCACCATGAAGCCCTCATCTCCGATGATACCTGCTCAAACTAAATAACAAAACAAAGGTTGCCCTTATTTCTTCAACGGGGTTGAGTCACATGAATTATGAACTGATAAAAGGGAAGGAAAGGGGGGTTATCAGTGGAGATATGGTAACGATGTAGGTCATACCCAGAGGTACAGCCAAGGCATAAGGAAAGACTGAAGGAATGAACTAATGTCAAAGGATGGAAATGGTAGTTAAATGCATAAATTAGCTTAAATATAATGAAAAATATATAAATTATTTAAAAAATAATTAAAAATACATAAATTATCTAAAAAAATATTAAATACGTAAATTTAAAAAATAATTAAATACATAAATTACCTAAAAAAATATTTAAATACAAATTATCTAAACAAATAATTAAAAATACACAAATCAGCATAAAAAATAAGAATTATTTTAAATGAATTTACCAGCTCCTAAAAACCTAACACTTAGGAAACTTCAGACGACGTTTCGGTCCTTCCTGGACCGAAACGTCTGAGCCACAACGTCAAGCCACAAAGGAGAGAAAACAGGGGTGGTAAGGAGGGAGGGAAGTGAGGTAAAGAAACGTGGTAGGAAGGAAATTAGAAGAAGCAATCCCCATACACGGCTTCCAAACAAGGTACGACACAACCCCATGGGACGACCACCAGTCATACGAAGTTCAAGAAGCGGAAGCCTAGAGCTAGTGCTCAACCCTCATTCAGAAATAGGTGACCACCGTGCGCGCGCACACACACACACACACACACACACAGTAGTAACATCAGGAAGACAAAGAGGGAGGATAATAATGCAATCCCTATAAAACAAAAAAAAAGGTCAACGAGCAATAAATGCCACATTCCTGTTGGAAGTGAGGCGAGAAACGACCCTAACGACTGCCAGTTATGGGGTTTTTGTTTGTCTTTTTCCCACTCTGATCTTTTGTTGTGATGGATACATTGTAACTCACCTATGTGTGTGTGTGTGTGTGTGTGTGTGTGTGTGTGTTTGAGTGTGTGTTTGAGTGTGTGTTTGAGTGTGTGTTTGAGTGTGTGTGTGTGCTTCAGTGTGCGTATGTGTTGGGGGAGAGAGAGAGAGAGAGAGAGAGAGAGAGAGAGAGAGAGAGAGGGGGTAGGGTAGATAGGTGGTAAAGAAGAGACTAAAGGAAGTGGAGAAGTTACCTGAAGGAGTCACTTCCTGGGCAGGTGGTCCAGGTGGGAAGCACAATTGTCTTGCCTGGTCATTAAGGCGGTCAAGTGGGATCCACCAACTGTCTTGACCGTAAATGACGGCGATAATTTTGTGGAGAGAGGCAGGTGTGTAAGTGTGTGTGGGTGTGTAAACATGTGTGGACATGTATGCTTGTAGGTGTGGGGAAGTGTGTATGTAGGTGTGGGTAAGTGTGTAGGCGTGTGGGTAAGTGTGTAGGCGTGTGGGTAAGTGTGTAGGCGTGTGGGTAGTGTGTAGGCGTGTGGGTAAGTGTGTAGGCGTGGGTAGTGTGTAGGCGTGGGAAGTGTGTAGGCGTGTGGGTAAGTGTGTAGGCGTGTGGGTAAGTGTGTAGGCGTGTGGGTAAGTGTGTAGGCGTGTGGGTAAGTGTGTAGGCGTGTGGGTAAGTGTGTAGGCGTGTGGGTAAGTGTGTAGGCGTGTGGGTAAGTGTGTAGGCGTGTGGGTAAGTGTGTAGGCGTGTACGGTGTGTGTGTGGGGGAGGGAAAGTTAGCTATACAGAACTATATGTGGAAGTGTGTTGGAGAGGGGTGGAATATATGGTAGGTGGGTGCATGGGAGGGAGGGACGAGAGAGAGAGAGAGAGAGAGAGAGAGAGAGAGAGAGAGAGAGAGAGAGAGAGAGAGAGAGAGAGAGAGAGAGAGAGAGAGAATAAATAACCTCTCAGCAAGGGAAGAGAGAGTTTAGGAAATGAGAAGCAGCTCCAGATATACCAGTATTCACTTACCCTTGCTGAGGAGACCCAGCCAGAGATCTCCAGTACGTGTCTGGATTTCCCCCTCTCATCCTCCAAGAATGTTATATCGAATAGAAAAGAGGAAAGGGAATGATGTGAGGGAAGAAAGGGGAAAGAGAAAGAAAAAACAGCTTTTATTAATGATCCATAATATTCCTAAATGTAAATATATTTTTGGGGGTAAGGGGTAGACGCTCTCCACCTGTTAATTTCCTGTCGCCAGTATTCTCCCTTATGTCTTATTGCCAATTATTCCTTTCTTCATCAGCCACCTGACTCATTTTGGTTTTTGTCTCCGCATTCTTGGTTCCCATCCTGGCCGTCTACCTGGGTTACTACCTGGCTCCTGGCCCATTAACTGCCCCTGCCACTCAAAACACCTCCGTTTGCCTTCTGTGCTCCGGCCTACCGCGCCTACAGCCTTCCCTACCTTCCCTCCCTCTCTTTCTCCCTCCCTCCCTCTCCCTCTTTTACACAGGGTTTTACAAGGTTTTAAGAATTCCTTTCTTTATTTACAAGCTAGGAGCCGTTACTTATAACAGCTTATCTGAAAGTCTTCTTATATTTGTGAGAAATACAAATAGGGAATAGATTGAGGTTGAAAACATCTGTGGGTCAGCGATTTCATTTGGCCAAACTGACTTTATTTCATAAGAACATAAATAAGAAGGGCTGCAGCAGGCCTACTGTCCCATGCTAGACAAGTCCAAGTCGCCTAATGGCCTAGGCGATGTTTCGCCCACATAATAGGCCTTATCGCGTCAATAACAGATTCGAAATAAATTTATCTGTCTCTTTGCCAAATCATTTCGAAGACTCGCCCCACAGCCGGTCAGAACGTTACTTTCCCAAGACTTGCCCCCAGCTGGCCAGAATGCTACTTTCCCAGACTCACTCTCAGTCGGCCAGAATGCTACTTTCCCAAGGATTCACTCTCAGTCGGCCAGAATGCTACTTTCCCAAGGACTCACTCTCAGTCGGCCAGAATGCTACTTTTTTCCTGGCCTGGCTCGGTCTTCCCTGACAACCGCCTCCAGGTAATTTCCTCTGACATCCCAGGAAGCTGCAGTGAGCAGCAGCACCAATAGCAGTAGCAACAGCAGAAGGTAGCAGCAGCAGCAGCAGCAGCAGCAACAGCACCAGCACCATTACCACCAGCTATAGGAAGAGGAGGAGGAGGTAGCAGTAACAGCAAGAGCTGGAGGAGATACCAACACCACCATCATCAACCTTTCTCTCTCAAGACACAAGTTGTAGAACATTTCATTAGGGCAACGTTTCTCCCTGTCTTTCATCTCGTCTCAGGGTTGACGTGCAGACGCAGCATCCTGTTTAAAGCAACCAGGCAACCCCCCCCCCCTTCCTCCCCCAAGAGAATTTTACTACCTAAACTCAGTGCTTTTTTTTGTTTGTTTTGTTTTGGTTCTCAGCGTGTAGTTCGCAGTTTTCTCCCCCTGTAGCTATTATTTAGCTTTTTTTTACGTCTCTCCCTTTCGTTGTCACTTTGAACCTCTCTTCCTTAGCTATCACTTTCAACTTTACTTCCTCTTTCGCCTTCTCTTTGAACTCTTCCTCTCGGTTTACACGTTTTCAGTCTTCCCTTCTCTAGTGTCAGGATTTTTTTTTACTTTCATCTTATTTTTGTCCTAATGTAACTTCCTTCGCTTTATCAGGTTTATCATCTCTCTCCCATGCACTGTTTTATTTTTCACCTCTTCAGTGTATCATTCTTCGTAATCTATCTGATCTGACTAACGTTTCCCCCTCTCATTCTTCTCCCTTCACTCAACCCCTTCAGGAGGGGTCGTACGATGCTGGAAAAGGGATCTTGCTGTAAAGAACTGGAGCCAGCTTCCCTTTCTTGGGCACAAACCTGATTGCTTTCCCTTCTCTTGGCACTGTGTGCCCCCCCCCCCCACCGTTTTAACCCTTCCCCGTCCATGTAATAATAATTCTCTCTAAATAATTTAAATAACTTTGCTCTGACATGCTTGTCCGGTTATCAAATCCTTGTTTTTTTTGGCTGTAATCAATATATTCAACAGAGACTTGACTGATAATTCAGCGAGTGCCATTATCATCCTTGGGGGAAATTGAAAAAAAGTCGTAGACAGATGCCAAGGCGTTGCTGCCATTCAGGTCAAGAGATCAATTTTTACGCTCTAGTTATGACTAGATAAGTCAGGTGTGTGAAAATGCTTAAATGAAGCCATTAGTGACTCAAGGCGACATGTTTGCCTTCAAATCCGGTCATTTCACTCGTTTCAGAAATAAAGACGTCGAAGTGCCTCTATTTCGTATTTTATGTTGATGACTGTAATATCATTTGAGTAGTACCAGTTCAACTGAAACACAGCTAGTGCAAGACGCTGAACAAATGGGCTAAAATCGACCCATTCATTTGGCCTCATTAATGACACAAATATCCTCCCAGACTGATGACAGTGAAGACGACGGCTACTTCAGGAGGCTGTACCACTTTGTATTCTGGAATCATATTGTTTAGGAACCAAAAAACCGAAAGGCCAGAAACCCTCTTGAAAAAGGTCTTCTTGAGGTTTCAGCACAATAATAATTTATATTTATTTATAAACAGGACACTGTATGAGGCACGCTCGGTCGATTATTACAGCGCATTATCGATCATCCTAACTCGTTAACTTCTGTCTATATTACAAATAATCTCTAATTCCAACAGACTAAATCGTCAGATCTCTCTCTCTCTCTCTCTCCCCTCAATCCTTACCTATGACCTGGTTCGACAACTTTTATCCCCTGGACGCTCTGCCTATGGATAGACTATTTCTGATTACCTTGTGACCCAGGCTATTGCTACTAGCTCCCTACATGATTTAACCACTTTAACTATGCTGAATGTCCCCCAATCCCCCTTCCATCTAATTCCCAAAGGATCTTCTCCCCTCCCATCCCATCGTTTCTACTCACAACAGAACATTTGAATCCTGTACTCTTCATACAAGATTTAACCAATTTCTAAAATTCATCATCATGTTCTCCACAGGATCTCTCCCTATTCTTTTCCTCCTCGCTTTCCCTGCTCCCCACGTGATCTTCATCCCACTCTAATGTTTTCCCCCCTCCTTTCTCCCACACACACAATCCTTATGAACCTCCCTGGCTCTTTCTGCGACCCACACAATATCGTGCAGGATTTGAGGCTCTTGTGCTTGATGCCTCTCGTAATAGGACAAGTTTGCACTCGCAGCAGCGTCGGGAAAATTATGCCATCACGTTGTCCTTATGGAAATGGGAACAAAGTGGTGTTTTTTTTCCCTTCCCCGTGTGTAGTGAAGCTGTGACCTCGAAGACCAGAATTATGACTTAGAGAGGATGTACTAGAAAGTCTTTGGCGATTATTGATAAATTTACTGGCCTTGGTCTGCGTGATTTAAAGAGGCTTCGTTTAACGACGTTTCGCCCACATAAGAAGGGATAATGTATTAATTATTAAAGGGGTGGACCGGTAAGCCAGTGGAGGCCTCTGCCATATGACCCAAAGCTCCCGAGGCAGGTCGTCAACTAAGACCCGCGTCAGGAAACAACTCTCCTGTTTCCTGAGGAATCTTAACTTAACCCAGAGAGGGACTGGAAAAAAGACCCTCTGAGGATGGAATGTAATCGGATAAAGGCCTTCCATGCTTCTTACCGAGGAACTCTCCAGCTGTACTAACACCAATCTACTAGTGAACAGTTATCATCCATCTCAACTGCCAAAGTTGCCCTGTAAGTCGCCAAAGGACTTGCATATGACAACACCATACTCGAGTTTCTGGATTGCCGAAACGTTTCGCCTGTTCGACAGGCTTCTTCAGTCGGATACAGGCAAATGCAGCACTAGAAACAGCAGTATTGACGTGATCAGCCCCTTACCCTTGGTATGAAGATAAGGGACTGACCACCTTCCACTAGGAATGACGATTGATCATATCAATTCTACTTATTTAGCTTCCACTGTTGCTGCCTTCACCTGTATCAGACTGAGAAAGCCTCTTGCACAGGCGAAACGTTTCGGCAATAAATATAACCAAGTCCTGCAAATGCGTCTTATTTATTAGCTTATCGGTATCGAACCATAACACCACAGCAACATAACACAACATTCGTCAAAGCATCCAGCACATCCATCAAAGACCAGAATCAAATAGCATCCAGCACATCCATCAAACACCGGAATCAAGTAGCATCCAGCACATCCATCAAACACCGGAATCAAACAGCATCCAGCACATCCATCAAACACCAGAATCAAATAGCATCCAGCACATCCATCAAAGACCAGAATCAAATAGCATCCAGCACATCCATCAAACACCGGAATCAAGTAGCATCCAGCACATCCATCAAACACCGGAATCAAACAGCATCCAGCACATCCATCAAACACCAGAATCAAATAGCATCCAGCACATCCATCAAACACCGGAATCAAACAGCATCCAGCATATCCATCAAACACCAGAATCAAATAGCATCCAGCATATCCATCAAAGACCAGAATCAAATAGCATCCAGCACATCCATCAAACACCAGAATCAAATAGCATCCAGCACTATCCATCAAAACCAGGAATCAAACAGCATCCAGCATATCCATCAAACACCAGAATCAAATAGCATCCAGCACATCCATCAAACACCAGAATCAAACAGCATCCAGCATATCCATCAAACACCAGAATCAAATAGCATCCAGCACATCCATCAAACACCAGAATCAAATAGCATCCAGCATATCCATCAAAGACCAGAATCAAATAGCATCCAGCACATCCATCAAACACCAGAATCAAATAGCATCCAGCACATCCATCAAACACCAGAATCAAATAGCATCCAGCACATCCATCAAACACCAGAATCAAACAGCATCCAGCATATCCATCAAACACCAGAATCAAATAGCATCCAGCACATCCATCAAAGACCAAAACCAAACAGCATCCAGACCAGAACCAAACAGCATCCAGCGCATCCATCAAACGCCAGAACCAAAGTGGAGAACGTTGAACCACAATCAACGCAGCCTAGTGCGTTAACAAAATGTTGAAAATAATTACAGAGTCTGGTGCTTGTGCGAGAATTTTTTTCTTAATTATCAAGGGTGATGGCGAGGCTTATCTTTTGTGGAAGCTTCGTGCTTTAGCACAATTCTGGGAGGCTGAGGATTTGTGTTGTCTAACACGATATTGAGAGATCCAGGGATCTGGGAGGCTGAGGATTTGTATTTTTTATGAAGTAAACCATAATAAAATCTAATTTAAGCACTCATTAGTGACTGGACAGAAGAAAATTATAAGCAATTATATACTGAATAAAAATTACATCCAAATTCTCTCTCTTTCATTCGCTTTAATTGTTTAATTTTTGTTTTCATTATAGGGGTTGAATATATATTTTTTTTAATGCTGTAAGAACATAGTGACCTACAAGTGTTCTGTAATATGACAAGTACTATCTCTCTCTCTCTCTCTCTTCGTACATTTCAAAACCCTGACACCAAAACAGTCACCGCTACAACAGTTATCTCCCAGCTGGCAGATACATTAATGAGGGCCTCGATGCTGGGGAACAACTCTTTACTTCCAAAAATTAGAACTAGCTTCTTTCTTTATGGGAATCAGACCTGATTACCAGTCACTCCTCAGGCGCCTCTTATAAGAGGACATCACGATGCAGCCTCTTAATTCATTTAAGCGAGGCCGCTGAAAATTTTTGCAATAGAGGTGATATCCTCGTCCAATTTACAATAAAAATAAACTTTGATATAAAAAAAAGTATTATGAGAGTCTCAAACTACAAAGTGGGAAACTTTGGACAAATTTCTTGAGATATTAGTATTGTAACCTGGAAGAAACTTTTAGGCGTAAACTCGGTGGAGGAAAAGTGTGGTATACCGTTATGAAATACAGCAGCAGCAACAGCCTAGCTGGTCATGCTGTCAACAGGGAAACCTGGTCCTGGACCGGGTCGCGGGGGCGGTCATCCATGATACCATCTTCAGGTTCGCTTAAAATTGTTGACCCAAGAGCGAAACAATATGATAGAAAGGAAAGAAAAAAATAAACACTGGATATTTCAACAATTCCAGCCATGATAGAAGAACAATTCCAGCCATGATAGAAGAACAATTCCAGCCATGATAGAAGAACAATTCCAGCCATGATAGAAGAACAATTCCAGCCATGATAGAAGAACAATTCCAGCCATGATAGAAGAACAATTCCAGCCATGATAGAAGAGCAATTCCAGCCATGATAGAAGAACAATTCCAGCTATGATAGAAGAACAATTCCAGCCATGATAGAAGAACAATTCCAGCCATGATAGAAGAACAATTCCAGCCATGATAGAAGAACAATTCCAGCAATGATAGAATAACAATTCCAGCCATAATAGCAAAACAACTCCAGCCATGATAGCAAAACAATTCCAGCCATGATAGAAGAATAATTCCAATCAGGGCCAGGAGATCCTTTCCATCCTGGATAGTAAATAAAATTCCATCCTGGGTAGCAAACGCAGTTCCAGTCTGGATAGTAAAGCAATACTATCCAGGATAAATGAACAATATCCACCCTCTGGATAGCCAAACAATTCCACTTAGAGCAAAGCAATTCTAATCCTCGATAACAAAAGACATTCCAGCAGAACTAAAAAAAATCAATCCAGGATAGCAAAAAGTCATTCCAGCCAGAATAACAAGCCATTCCAGCCAGGATAACAAGCCATTCCAGCCAGGATAACAAGCCATTCCAGCCAGGATAACAAGCCATTCCAGCCAGGATAACAAGCCATTCCAGCCAGGATAAGCCATTCCAGCAAAGATAACAAGCTATTCCACCCAGGATAACAAAAAGCCATTCCAGCCAGTATAACAAAAAGTCATTCCAACCGGGATAACAAAAAGCCATCCCAACCGAGATAAAAAGCCATTCCAACCGGGATAACAAAAAGCCATTCCAACCGGGATAACAAAAAGCCATTCCAGCCAGAATAACAAAACAATTAAGAAAACAATTAGTGCCAACAATGAACTCATTTAAAAACTAATAAGTAACAGAAAATCGAAGGATTTTGTAGATGCGAGACTACGAAGAGAATACAAAAGACAGACGAACTTTATTAGTGCAGCAGAACTCACGAAATCGTAATAGCATGACTGTAAACAAACCAGGGTGGGGTTTGAACTCATGGCCAGTGAGTTGTAAAACTCCAGGCCAATGCGTTAACCACTGGGCCAGTTGGCTATAAGATTCATCCAACTAGGTATATTTATACACCATAGGGAGGTTAGCATGGGCCACCACTGTGACCACGAAGGCAAAATTTTAGAGGTTAAGAGTACCACTTCCCCAATACAAATTTCGAAGAAATAAGCGCAGTTAACATATCACACTAGGGGACGTAAACAAACATTTGAGAACACAGGCGCAGTACAAATGTAAACAAAGAAACTTTCGCCTACACTGATACAGTACTGAAATAAATGTACCTTTAGATTACTGAAGAAGAAACAATGTAGAAATTCAAGTGATCGTAGAAGTCTTCGAGGATACCGTTCTAACTTAATAATGTTTCTCCCCTGAAACTCGACAAATATGTTGAGGATATAGCTTTAAACTAATTACCTTCCTTCCTTCAGCTGAAGTGTGAGGGAGTCTTATGCTGCCTAGATATTTCTCAGAATTATTACTTATTTCTTGTATATAACACGTAAGGAAGGAGAAAATAAGATTAAGGGTCAAATTGTTAGTTACAGCAGTAGTAATTGTAGTAGTAGTGGTAGTAGCAGCAGTAGCAATAGTACTAGTAGCAGTAGAAGCAACCCTAGAAGCAGCAGTAACAGTACTAGTAGCAGTAGGCAGTACTAGCAGTAGTAGACAGTGCTAGCAGCCGTAGCAGACAGTACTAGTAGCCGTAACAGACAGTATTAGTAGCAGTGGAAGACAGTAGCAGTAGCAGACAGTACTAGTAGCAGTAGACAGTACTAGTAGCAGACAGTACTAGTAGCAATAGCAGACAGTACAAGTAGCAATAGCAGACAGTACTAGTAGCAATAGCAGACAGTACAAGTAGCAATAGCAGACAGTACTAGTAGCAATAGCAGACAGTACTAGTAGCAATAGCAGACAGTACTAGCAGCAGACAGTACTAGTAGCAGTAATAGAGAGTACCTGCAGCAGTAGC
>WNWK01041868.1:12500-16247 GCA_009830355.1 Cherax destructor | reverse complement strand
ACACTTAGCATCTGCCAAATCTTTAACTGATTCATCAAACTGTATCTTCTTAGGACACTGCTCTCAACACTGTATCTTCTTGAGGACACTGTTCTCAACACTGTATCTTCTTGAGGACACTGCTCTCAACACTGTATCTTCTTGAGGACACTGCTCTCAACACCGTATCTTCTTGAGGACACTGCTCTCAACACTGTATCTTCTTGAGGACACTGCTCTCAACACTGTATTTTCTTGAGGAGACTGCTCTCAACATTGTATCTTCTTGAGGACACTGCTCTCAACACTGTATCTTCTTGAGGACACTGCTCAACACTGTATCTTCTTGAGGACACTGCTCTCAACACTGTATCTTCTTGAGGACACTGCTCTCAACACTGTATCTTCTTGAGGACACTGCTCTCAACACTGTATCTTCTTGAGGACACTGCTCTCAACACTGTATCTTCTTGAGGACACTGCTCTCAACACTGTATCTTCTTGAGGACACTGCTCTCAACATTGTATCTTCTTGAGGACACTGCTCTCAACACTGTATCTTCTTGAGGACACTGCTCTCAACACTGTATCTTCTTGAGGACACTGCTCTCAACACTGTATCTTCTTGAGGACACTGCTCTCAACACTGTATCTTCTTGAGGACACTGCTCTCAACACTGTATCTTCTTGAGGACACTGCTCTCAACACTGTATCTTCTTGAGGACACTGCTCTCAACACTGTATCTTCTTGAGGACACTGCTCTCAACACTGTATCTTCTTGAGGACACTGCTCTCAACACTGTATCTTCTTGAGGACACTGCTCTCAACACTGTATCTTCTTGAGGACACTGCTCTCAACACTGTATCTTCTTGAGAACACTGCTCTCAACACTGTATCTTCTTGAGGACACTGCTCTCAACACTGTATCTTCTTGAGGACACTGCTCTCAACACTGTATCTTCTTGAGTACACTGCTCTCAACACTGTATCTTCTTGAGGACACTGCTCTCAACACTGTATCTTCTTGAGAACACTGCTCTCAACACTGTATCTTCTTGAGGACACTGCTCTCAACACTGTATCTTCTTGAGAACACTGCTCTCAACACTGTATCTTCTTGAGGACACTGCTCTCAACATTCAATAGGCACAGAGAACTTAGTCTTTCATGGGTCATTGTCGTTCTCAGATAATTATTTATCAGTGCCAATTTGTTGAACGACCTTTCTCCCGAACAACTAGTGACCATCATGCTCAAATATATTCTAAGGGCAACATTAACACCTGGAAAGGTATCAGCAAGACCTTCATCATGTAATAAAACTGCCTGTTGAGATGGAGTGAGACATTACCTGAGCTTGGCAAAAGGCTGCAAACTGGACAGTTTCCTCAACAAACACACTACTGAAGTCTTGAGGGTAAACACTAATAAGTTTCTTAGCCTCATTTTTTAACTCTGCATCAGGTAGACTGCATAAGTTGACTATTACATTGAACTTGTCATACACTGCTTGGTATGCTACCCTGCCTTGTTGTAAGGCAACACACAACTGTCATACACTGCTTGGTATGCTACCCTGGGTTGTTGTAAGGCAACTCAAAACTGTCATACACTGCTTGGTATGCTACCCGGCCTTGTTGTAAGGCAACACACAACTGTCATACACTGCTTGGTATGCTGCCCTGGGTTGTTGTAAGGCAACTCACAACTGTCATACACTGCTTGGTATGCTACCCTGGGTTGTTGTAAGGCAACTCAAAACTGTCATACACTGCTTGGTATGCTACCCGGCCTTGTTGTAAGGCAACACACAACTCTCATACACTGCTTGGTATGCTGCCCTGGGTTGTTGTAAGGCAACACACAACTGTCATACACTGCTTGGTATGCTACCCTGGGTTGTTGTAAGGCAACTCAAAACTGTCATACACTGCTTGGTATGCTACCCGGCCTTGTTGTAAGGCAACACACAACTGTCATACACTGCTTGGTATGCTACCCTGGGTTGTTGTAAGGCAACTCACAACTGTCATACACTGCTTGGTATGCTACCCGGCCTTGTTGTAAGGCAACACACAACTGTCATACACTGCTTGGTATGCTGCCCTGCCTTGTTGTAAGGCAACACACAACTGTCATACACTGATTGGTATGCTACCCTGCCTTGTTGTAAGGCAACACACAACTGATCTAAAATGACATTGAAAGTTTCATATCTGAATTTTTCTCTGGGAGACAAAACAACTTCCTCTGAGTCTGATGTTGGGTTTGCATCATATTGCTTGTTTCTCCTTTGCTTGCTTGTAGTTGATTTGTAGTCTGTGTTGCCGCAGATGTTCCTAGCATCCACTTCCAACTCTTCATACCTATTTCGAATTGATTTCAGAAACTTTTCCAGAGAATCAATTAAATCCACCACCTTTTTCAGGTCAACATCAACACCTTGGAAAGCTTTGCTTCATGTCTATGTTCGGGTGTTTGCTCCAAGTCACTTTCAATATTTCTGAGGGCATTTTGAATAGAGTTGTATCAATTTGCAAGGGCTTCATTAGCATCATCTTTTGCTGATCAACGAGCGCCTGAAAGAGACTTCACAGTTAGTGCTCTTTTCTTTCCTTCCAAAGACTTCATTTGATTTGCCCATCAGCGTGTTGACGCAGAAAAAAAGGTGTATAAGCTCTGTATAAAGCAAAAATAACTAATAGGTGCCACACAACAAGAGTCATCGCCTGTCCTACAAGATTCAGTGAGTGAGCAGCACAGGGAATAAAAACTGCTGCTGAGTTCTTATTTTTAAGTTCCTGTGTAGCAACCGGACATATTACTGGCATTGTCGTAGGACTGCCCTCTGCAGTCTTCAAAATTAATACCTTCTTCTTCTGGAAATTCTAGCAGAGATACAGACAGCACTTCAGCCTTGTGAGAGCCAGTCTGCAGGAAAGTTCAAAATCTTTCTACCTTCTTTCCAGAAACGACATGTGGCACAATCACTTAGCTGGTCAACATGAGCCAGGTCTGGTGTTGAATAAACAAAAACTGAGAAGTACTTTGCAGTTTTAAGCTCTGTCACAATATAATTCCTAACATATTTCGCCATCAGCAGAACAATTTCTTCGTAGATTGCTGGTGATAAATATGACTGCTTACCACTTCCAGGATTGCCAGATTATTTAAGGTGTCCCATCAAAAATGGATCAAATTGTGCAATATTTACATGATTCTTAAAAAGTTCCCATTATGCTTGGATCCTATGATCTCTTCACTACCACTAAATGCCAGGACTCTCACCTAAAAAGACTGTCACTGCCACAACACGGGGCAATACATCACACCAGTATTTCTTGTTTTCATGCACTTGTTTCTCCAACTGCCTATCAACATGAGAGGAATCCTTACATGCAAGATTAAACTTTAGTACGGAATTTCGGTGACCTTGACTTTTTTCATGAATTTTCATTTTTTCCTCTGCTTTCTTCCAGTCATTAAAGTCTGGAACACCTGTCACATCCGCTGAACATCAGAGTACAATAAGAACAATAAACAAAACCATTTGATGGGTTGTACATGAGCCACTTTCTCAAATGCTGCTCACCATTGTCGTGAAGAGAGTAAAACATGGAAGTATTGAAATGACGACAATGGCTGTCCAGCTTGCCCTGACCTGACTGATAATAGCGTCGAAAGTCTGGGTACGAGTCGGAATCATTTTTGTTTTCACATATGATGGCAGTTGACCAAACGGACACATGCTTTTCTCTGACAGG
>WNWK01041868.1:0-10000 GCA_009830355.1 Cherax destructor | reverse complement strand
ATAAGAAACAGCACCGGACCTAGGACTGACCCTTGTGGAATGCCACTCGACACATGCGCCCACTCTGACACTTCATCACGTACCAACACTCGTTGTTTCCTTCCTGTTAGGTATTCCCTGATCCATTGGAGTACTTTCCCTAATTTTTGCACCAGTCTCTTGTGTGGTACTGTGTCAAAAGCCTTCTTACAGTCCAAAAAGATGCAGTCTACCCATCCCTCTTTCTCCTGTCTTACTTCTGTTACCTTATCGTAGAACTACAGTAGATTTGTGACATAGGATTTTCCATCTCTGAAGCCTTGCTGATTGTCATGTATGAGCCTAATCTTTTCAATATGTCCCACGACTCTTCTCCTGATGATCTTTTCCATTACTTTACATACTATACAAGTCAGAGACACTGGTCGATAGTTTAACGCTTCCTGTCTGTTTCCCTTCTTAAAAATTGGAACTACATTTGCTGTCTTCCACGCCTCAGGCAATTGTCCAGTTTCGATAGATTTACTGAAGATTGTTGCTAGCGGCACACACAGTTCCTCTGCTCCTTCCCTCAGTATCCAAGGAGATATGTTATCTGGGCCCACCGCCTTTGATGTATCTAGTTCACTTAGCAGTTTCATCACCTCTACCTTGGTTATGTGTATTGTGTCCAGCACCTGCTGGTGCACCCTACTTCCACGATTTTCTGGAAGCATCCCTGTCTCTACCGTAAATACTTCTCTAAATCTTGTGTTTAGTTCATCACATACTTCCTGGTCATTCTTTGTGAGCTCCCCTCCTTCTTTCCTCAGCCTGATTACCTGGTCCTTGACTGTTGTTTTTTCTCATAATATGACTGTATAACAACTTTGGTTCAGATTTGGCTTTTGATGCTATGTCGTTCTCGTATTGCCTCTGGGCCTCTCTCTTTATCCCAGCATATTCATTTCTGGTTCTTCTGCTCAACTCCTTGTTTTCTTGAGTCCTTTGCCTTCTATACCTTTTCCATGCTCTAGCACACTTGGCTTTAGCCTCTTTACACCTCCAGTTAAACCATGTGCTCACTCGGGTCTTACTATTTTTTTTGTTACCCTTTGGTATGAACTTCTCTGCCTCCCTGCACTTAGTGGTAACTAGTTCCATCATTTCATTTACTGTCTTTCCCTCTAGTTCTCTTTCCCACTGCACTTCATGCAGGAAACTTCTCATTACTATGTAGTCCCCTTTTTTGAAGTTCGGCTTCTCTCGTTGTTCCTGCACTGCTGCATTCTCCATTTGTAACTCTACAAGGTATTCAAAACTCAGGACATCATGATCACTAGGGCCAAGGGGTCTTTCGTGTGTGATATCCCTTATGTCTTAGCTATTCAAGGTGAATATGAGATTCAGCTTCGCTGCAACATCCTCTCCTTTCTCTCTGGTTGTATCACTAACATGTTGGTGCATGAAGTTCTCCAATACAGTCTCCAACATCTTAGTCCTCCATGTTTCTGGTCCCCCATGTGGCTCTAGATTTTCCCAGTCAATCTCTTTATGATTGAAATCCCCCATTATGATTAATTTTGTCCTACCCAAATGAGCCCTCCTGGCCGCTTCAGCTAGTGTTCCCACCATTGCCCTATTGTGCACATCATACTCTTGTCTTGTCCTCCTGCTGTTCAGTGGTGGGTTATACATCACTGCTATCATCACCTTTGGACCCTCAGTCTTGAAGTGTTCCAAAAAATGAAGTCTTCTGTTTCCCTTCTGTCCATTCCTCCCACTTCCTCAAAACTCCACTGGTTTTTGATTAGCAGCGCTACTCCTCCCCCTCCTATGTTCTCTCTGTCTTTCCTCATTATCTGATATCCAGTTGGAAAGATTGCATCTGTTATCATCCCTGTAAGTTTTGTCTCTGTTAGTGCTATGATGTCAGGTGATGCATCAGTGATTCGTTCTTGCCACTCTTCACTCTTATTTGTTATTCCATCTGCATTGGTGTACCATACCTTTAGCTTCCTTTATATTACTGTATTTCGGAAGATGGGAGAGGAAGGTGCAGGCTGGAGAAGTGGGAGGCAGGGTAGATTATGGGAAGCTGCTGTGATTGTGAAATTAGTGCTTAGGGGGGTGGGGGCTATGATGTGTGGTTTGTTTGTGGTTATTGTGTTTGGTTGATATGTGGTGACAGGGGTTGAGGGGTTTCTAAAAGCATATGTGTTTGATGTTCCCCCAGAGGCTGTTCTTTCCTGTATGTCGTTGCCTGTCATGTCTCTCTTTCCTTCCACTGATTTCGTCTTGCTCTCACTTTCAGCTGTTCCCTTTCTTTTCGTGATCTGTCTTGATTGAGGTACACTTGTTGATATTCCTGAGAATCTTTTAACATTGGCTTATGTTATAGTATCCTGTTCCTTACCAACTCCGTCTTGAATGTCAATTTGATTGGTCGATTTTTTTCCCTCGATTACCTGTGAATTTTTTCTACCTGAGACATGTCCTTCTCGCCTGTTATTGCAATGATGCTCTTAATCTCTGTTTCCTCCCAATGCTTTCTTTCATCATAGGTCTTCCCTTCAGCCTCCTGAAGTCCATGAATAATTATTGACCTCTTCCTCTCTTCTTCCCATTTTTTTTCTCTCAATATCTCTGAATCTGATTTAAGCATCTCCTTTGTTGTTTCCCTTATCATCTCCTGGACACATTGATGACCTGATAGTACGTCTGCTAAAGACTTAGCTCCATCCCCTCCTTCAGTCCCCTCCCTGCCTACTGATGTTCCCATTTCAGTCACCTTACTCCTTTCGGACGTCATCTTTATATCTTGCTTTAGCACATCCATTTCTTCCTCCAGTCTTTGTATCTTTGCCTCAGCTACTACAGCTCGTGATTCCCACTTTTTGCCCTCTGCAGATATCTTCTCTAACATGTTATTGTAAAGCTAATTTATCCTTTTTTCCCATTCTTTATCCATTTTGTTCTTGAGCCGTTCTACCCATTCTTCCTTTTCAGACCAACCATCCTCAGTTCCCTTGCCTTTACGTCCTCCCTTTTGAGATCCCATTTTTTTATCCTGTTAGGATGCTCTAGCTCCTTCAGCTTTGTGTAAAAAATGGGTGTGTGGTGGAGGGGAGGGATTTATGATCTAACATGTTAGGTTAGGTTTGTCTGAGTACTTGTATATATTATTTTTTTTTTATTAACACATCGGCCGATTCCCACCAAGGCAGGGTGGCCCGAAAAAGAAAAACTTTCATCATCATTCACTCCATCACTGTCTTGCCAGAAGGGTGCTTTACACTACAGTTATAAAACTGCAACATTAACACCCCTCCTTCAGAGTGCCGGCACTGTACTTCCCATCTCCAGAACTCAAGTCCGGCCTGCCGGTTTCCCTGAATCCCTTCATAAATGTTACTTTGCTCACACTCCAACAGCACGTCAAGTATTAAAAACCATATGCCTCCATTCACTCCTATCAAATACGCTCATACATGCTTGCTGGAAGTCCAAGCCCCTCGCACACAAAACTTCCTTTACCCCCTCCCTAAAACCTTTCCTAGGCCGACCCCTACCCCGCCTTCCCTCCACTACAGATTTATACACTCTCGAAGTCACTCTGTCTCGTTCCATTCTCTCTACATGTCCAAACCACCTCAACAACCCCTCCTCAGCTCTCTGGACAATCGTTTTGGTAATCCCGCACCTCCTCCTAATTTCCAAACTCCGAATTCTCTGCATTATATTCACACCACACATTGACCTCAGACATGACATCTCCACTGCCTCCAGCCTTCTCCTCATTGCAACATTCATCACCCATGCTTCACACCCATATAAGAGCGTTGGTATAACTATACTCTCATACATTCCCTCTTTACTTCCATGGACAAGGTTCTTTGTCTCCACAGACTCCAAGTGCTCCACTCACCCTTTTCCCCTCATCAATTCTATGATTCACCTCATCCTTCATAGACCCATCCGCCGACATGTCCACTCCCAAATATCTGAATACATTCACCTCCTCCATACTCTCTCCCTCCAATCTGATATCCAATCTTTCGTCACCTATTCTTTTTGTTATCCTCATCACCTTACTCTTCCTATATTCACTTTCAATTTTCTTCTTTTACACACCCTACCAAATTCATCCACCAACCTCTGCAGCTTCTCTTCAGAATCTCCCAAAGCACAGTGTCATCAGCAAAAAGCAACTGTGACAACTCCCACTTTGTATTTGCTTTTTATCTTTTAGCCCAACACCTCTTGCCAAGACCCTCGCATTCACTTCTTACAACCCCATCTATAAATATATTGAACAACCACGGTGACATCACACATCCTTGTCTAAGGCCCACTTTTACTGGGAAATAGTCCCCTTCCCTCCTACACACTCTAACCTGAGCCTCACTATCCTCATAAAAACTCTTCACTGCTTTCAGTAACCTTCCTCCTATTCCATACACCTGCAACATCTGCCACATTGCCCCCCTATCTACCCTATCATACGCCTTTTCCAAATCCATAAATGCCACAAAAACATCTTTACCCTTATCCAAATACTGTTCACCTATATGTTTCACTGTAAACACTTGGTCTACACACCCCCTACCTTTCCTAAAGCCCCCTTGTTCATCTGCTATCCTGCTTTCTGTTTTACTCTTAATTCTTTCAATAATAACTCTACCATACACTTTACCAGGTACACTCAACAGACTTATTCCCCTATAATTTTTGCACTCTCTTTTGTCCCCTTTGCCTTTATACAAAGGAACAATACACGCTCTTTGCCAATCCCTAGGTACCTTACCCTCTTCCATACATTTATTAAATAATAGCACCAACCACTCCAAAATTATATCCCCACCTGCTTTTAACATTTCTATCTTTATCCCATCAATCCCAGCTGCCTTACCCCCTTTCATTCTACCCACTGCCTCACGAACTTCCCCTACACCCACAACTGGCTCTTCCACACTCCTACAAGATGTTATTCCTCCTTGCCCTACACACGAAATCACAGCTTCCCTGTCTTCATTAACATTTAACAAATCCTCAAAATATTCTCTCCATCTTCCCGATACCTCTAACTCTCCATTAAATATCTCTCCTCTCCTATTTTTAACTGTCAAATCCATTTGTTCTCTAGGCTTCCTCAACTTATTAATCTCATTCCAAAACTTTTTCTTATTTTCAACAAAATTTGCTGATAACATCTCACCCACTCTCTCATCTGCTCTCTTTTTACATTGCTTCACCACTCTTTTAACCTCTCTTTTTCTCTCCATATACTCTTCCCTCCTTGCATCACTTCTACTTTGTAAAAACCTCTCATATGCTAACTTTTTCTCCCTTACTACTCTCTTTACATCATCATTCCACCAATCGCTCCTCTTCCCTCCCGCACCCACTCGCCTGTAACCACAAACTTCTGCTGAACACTCTAACACTACATTTTTAAATCTACCCCATACATTTTCGACCCCATTGCCTACACTCTCACTAGCCCATCTATCCTCCAATAGTTGTTTATATCTTACCCTAACTGCCTCCTCTTTTAGTTTATAAACCTTCACCTCTCTTTTACTTACTGATTCTATTTTCCTTGTATCCCATCTACCTTTTACTCCCACTGTAGCTATAACTAAAAAGTGATCTGATATATCTGTAGCCCCTCTATAAACATGTACATCCTGAAGTCTACTCAACAGTCTTTTATCTACCAATACATAGTCCAACAAACTACTGTCATTACGCCCTACATCATATCTTGTATACTTATTTATCCTCTTTTTCTTAAAATATGTATTACCTATAACTAAACCCCTTTCTATACAAAGTTCAATCAAAGGGCTCCCATTATCATTTACACCTGGCACCCCAAACTTACCTACTACACCCTCTCTGCATGTTTTTCCCACTTTAGCATTTAGGTCCCCTACCACAATTACTCTCTCATTTGGTTCAAAAGTTCCTATACATTCGCTTAACTTCTCCCAAAATCTCTCTCTCCTCTACACTCCTCTCTTCTCCAGGTGCATACACGCTTATTATGACCCACTTTTCGCATCCGACCCTTATTTTAATCCACATAATCCTTGAATTTAACATTTATATTCCCTCTTTTCCTTCCATAACTGATCCTTCAACATTATTTCTACCCTTCCTTAGCTCTAACTCTCTCAGATACTCCCGACTTAATCCCATTTATTTCTCCCCACTGAAACTCGCCTACCCCTTCAGCTTTGTTTCGCTTAGGGCCAGGACATCCAACTTCTTTTCATTCATAACATCGGCAATCATCTCTTTCTTATCATCCGCACTACATCCACGCACATTCAGACAACCCAATTTTATAAAGTTTTTCTTCTTCTCGTTTCTAGTAGATTTGTACAGGAGAAGGGGTTACTAGCCCATTGCTCCCGGCATCTTAGTCGCCTCATAAGACACGCATGGCTTACGGAGGAAAGATTCTTTTCCGCTTCCCCATGGACAATAGAGAGAATAAAAAGAACAAGAGCTATTAAGAAAAAGAAGAAAAACCTAGATGTGTGTATGTATATATATGCATGTGTATGCCAGTGTAGTGTGACCTAAAGTGTAAGTAGAAGTAGCTAGATATACCTGTTATCCAGCGTGTTTATGAGACAGAAAAAAGACACCAGCAATCCTACCATCATGTAAAACAGTTTCAGGTTTCTGTTTCACAGTCACCTGGCAGGACGGTAGTACCTCCCTGGGTGGTTGCTGTCTACCAACCTACTACCTACCTATATATATATATATATATATATGTGTGTGTGTGTGTGTGTGTGTGTGTGTGTACTCACCTAGTTGTGGTTGCAGGGGTCGATTCATAGCTCCTGGTGTGTGTGTGTGTGTGTGTGTGTGTGTGTGTGTGCGCGCACGCGCGTCTTAGTCTCTGAAAAAAGGGGAGGGGTCACTTTAACACGCTAGACCACGCTACTCTTTTGATTATAGAAATAATTCACACCCTATTCCACATTAACATATACTAATATTTGATACTATAATACTTACTGTTGTACACGTGTTAGTCCGCGTGCTCGTTTACTAGCTTGTCGTTCTTTGAGAAAAAGGGAGGGGGTCGCTTTATCACGCTAGGCTACGCTACTCTTTTGGAGATTATAGAAATATTTCACTAATCCTTATTAATGTATACTAATATTTACTATTATAATGCTTACTGGTGTACAGTGTGTTATGTGTGCGTGCACGTTTACTACTTGTTCTTTGAGAAAAAGGAAGGGGGGGGGGTCGCTAGGCTACACAACTCTTCTGAAGATTTTAAATCACTTACTAAATATTGTCAAGGTTACTCCTATCTATCTGCTGGCACTAAAAGTTAGGGAGAGAGTGATGGTATAGCATACAACCAGCAGGGCGAGACACTGACACTTTAGACACCAACCAAAAATTGCTGCCACACATAGGTAAGTGACGTCGTCTGCACAACAATGGGGCTCCTGGTGGTGGCTGCTATGATCTTCACTTTGTAACTCCCTCCCTAGATTTTATCATGCATATAAAACTTGGTGTTCACGCTTTTTCCTTTAGTATTATGGTCATAACAAATCTGATGATACTAACTGTAGTCACAACACCAAGTGCTGGGGATTGACTAATTTTTTCTTTCATTATTTACTGTATCACTCGTTTATGACTTTATCACTACACTGCTGCTATAACCAACCAGATATTTGCATTTATTTTTATTTAAGGTCCCAACCTTGACCCATTAAATACGATTGTTTTGATTATTTGTGTCAACACTGTCGCCGGCACTGACCAGCTGATTGCTACCCTCCCTCACACACCTTCCAGTAAAATCACCAGCATTCAAATTTAAATTGTAAAATTCTTGATCTTACCACATTATTCACACTCTAGAAAGCTGTTACACTCTTGTAGGTATGTTCACTGATTCAATCACGTACTATGACCGCTAATAATAACGTAGGACAGCTGCAAGACCCTAAATCCCGGGAGCACTATTAATGATACAGCTTCACGTGTGTGTGTGTACTCACCTACTTATGGTTGCAGGGGTCGAGTCACAGCTCATGGCCCCGCCTCTTCACTGGCCGCTATCGGTCACTCTACCCGTTCCATGAGCATTATCATACCTCTCCTTAAAGCTGTGTACGAATCCTGCCTCCACTACATCACTTCCAAGACTATTCCACTTCCTGACAACTCTGTGACTGAAGAAATACTTCCTAACATCCCTGTGGTTCATCTGAGTCTTCAACTTCCAACTGTGTCCCCTTGTTGCTGTGTCCCAATCTGGAACATTCTGTCTGTCCACCTTGTCGATTCCTCTCAGTACTTTATATGTCGTTATCATATCCCCTCTATCTTTCCTGTCTTCCAGTGTCGTCAGGTCGATTTTCCTTAACCTCTCCTCATAGGACATACCCCTTAGCTCCGGGACTAGTCTTGTTGGAAACCTTTATGCTTTCTCTAGTTTCCTTACATGCTTGGCTAGGTGAGGGTTCCAAACTGGCGCTGCATACCCAGTATGGGCCTAAAGTACACAGTGTCAGGGTCCTGAATGACTCCTTATTAAGATGTCGGAATGATTTTCTTATGTTTGCTAGGCGCCCGTATGCTGCAGCAGTTATTTGGTCAATGTGTTCCTCAGGAGATGTGCCAGGTGTTATACTTACCCCAAGATCCTTTTCCTTGAGTGAAGTTTGTAGGCTCTGTCTCCCTTGACTGTACTCCGTCTGTGGTCTTTTGCTCTTACCCAAACCCTTTATGACTTTGCACTTGGTGGGGTTGAACTCCAGGACACTTCAGAGTTTATTCTTTCCGTTATGTCATTCACAAATGTCAGAAACAGCACTGGTCCTAGGACTGATCCCTGTGGCACCCGCTCGTTACAGATGCCTACTCTGACACCTCACCACATACGTGCGTTGTGGAAGTGTAGCGTGTGTAAGATGTAATTGCAAAATGATGATATATCGTAAAACCTTTGTGAGCATCACACATATCTAAAACACGGACACCACTGCCCCTCACCATTGCTTAGCACTATCAATTGACTCGTTGGTCATTGACCTCTACACTGACACTAACCAGAAATAACCCTTCTGAGGTCGACATAGTTAATGAAAGTCATACACGCAATAGCCCTCCCCACACACAGACACAGACAAACACATGCACACACAGATACTGCGTGTGCACCTTGGTCACCTCTGATCTCATGGTCTGGTCATTTACTTCTAAACTGCCACCAGAAATAGTTAAGCCAAGTCAAGTTATTCAAAGGGAGAGGGGGGGGGCACCCTTTCTTTCTATTTTCTGATGCCGCACACACACTTTATTTGTTAATTCCTTTTATTAATTAAACTAATTTTTTATTATTACATATTGCTATAATCCCTTTACCAGGCCTTCAATCAAAGTTGAGAAACTGCAACATTTGCAACCCATATTCTGATAATATAAGCAATTCTAAGACCTATTTATTTGTGGTCCTTTTTCAAGTTTATTTATTTTTTGGCCATAAAATGGCCTTTTTTGTGGAATCAAATATGAGGCCAATCCCAACAAAGGTTAAACTATAGGTGACAGATTTGCATCAGATTTGATGCAAGTCCTGACAACAGTACATGTCTAAAAGAATCATAACAGCTACTAATAACTGATAATAAAAGGAATATATATTTATTTAAGGTTTATTAATAAACAATTGGGTTAAACCAAAGGCACAGTAACTTGATTTCAATACTTTTAACACATTTATAGTATTTTACATTATACAAAAATTGCAAAAATGTTAGAAAAATATGGATATGGCACCAAATGAGTATCCTTTCTGTATTTATTGCAACAAACATTTTTATCAGAGGTATTTATGCATCTTGTTTCTTATGGAATTCCACGAAACAATTTCTGGTTGAGTTTAGACATAGATTAACCTTGCAGAAGAACAAGAAAAGGAAGAGTAGATCCTTTGTCATTGGTGTTGCGATGTTTACATGAAAGCCTCTTTTGTAGAAACTGGCCAGTG
>WNWK01041867.1:0-16247 GCA_009830355.1 Cherax destructor | reverse complement strand
ACTACCACCCTCTACTACCCCCCACTACCCACGGACACCCCCCCCGACCCCTACCACTATATTTTTGTTTTCAATATCTGTATTAGGATGAAGAGCACCGTGGCAAAATTTTTTCCCCAAAAAAACCCGAACTGTACACAAGTGTCTTTATTCACATCTTGTCGGTATGACCAGACCATTTCTCGTAGACCATATATTTTTGGGTACCGCCCTCGCTGTGTTAGGGAAAAACCCCCATAAAAACCAAAAACCCTATGAAATATCTGGGCATATCCTTTCATCCAAGCATGTCGGGGATTTGATAGTGAACCATGTAAAAAATGCCAGATTAAGATTTCTCTGTAGATGGGCATAGTGCCTCCCTTGGGACCTTATGTCTATATTTTCTACAATTTCACGGTTTTCATGTCATTTATTAAGCCCCGTACCAGGACACTGTTCGGGGCAATATTATAAGTTTTTTTTTATTTTGCTCCTTTTTAACAAAAAAAAACAAACACTAAAAGACGACTACAAATTCCCCAGAATAAAAAGGGAGAGCCATCCTGGGTCTGGGCCCAAGAAAACATGTCGTAAAAAAATTTTTTTAACCCCGGGGAGGGTTCCCCCCAGGAAAAAAGAAAGTGGTCATCATCAAAAAAAAAAATTGTCCTATTTATTTCCATTGGGGCCCTTTTTAATCCTGCCCCCGGATTGCGACCCACGACAGTCAACTAACACCCGGTCCTCTTCTGCTAAGTGAACAGGGACAGCAGCTGAAAAGGGAAAAACGCCCAGTATTTCCACCCTTTTCCAATAAAACCCCGGACACTCAGTGATGAATTACAACAACTGGCAATGTTTGTGTTGCAATAGGGTAAGGCAGTTGAAGCTAAATATTATATAAAATTGCTCGAAATTAATGTTCAGAATATTTTTTGCAAATCTGTCAAGGGTAGGAACGCAAGCCAGTAGAACCTACGGTAGGTAGTCAGGCCTCAAACATTCTAGTTTTCCCCAGAGAAAGAGCAAAAAAATAGAAATAATATATAAAACCAAAAAAAATTGGGGAAAGTGATTTCTTGTACAGTAAAATTCATATACCGTTGTATTCAACTGATTTTTTATTTTTAATAAATGTAATTAATTTTCATGTAAAATGAATGTGACCTAACCTGACTCGGGGGGTTTTTGGGGTTTAAACCGGTAGGAGACGAATCTGCCTCGATGACCAGTAGGGCTGCAGTGTTCCTTCATTCTTACTTATTTATTTTGTTTTTCCCATTTTAGCTTATTTTTTTGTATAACTCTTTTTCATGCATTTAAGGGGCCCAACGGAAATAAGTTTTTGGGGGAGGGTTACCTGGGTTTTTTTACACAAATTATGAAAAAAATTTTTTTCCCCAAAAATTGCGTGAATGTACCTAAATTAACTTGAAACGTTGCTTTTTTTGAGCCCCCTTTTGGGAAAAAGCATCTCATACATAAAAAATGAATGAGATTTATATGGGCCAATTTCGAAATGGAGAATATTGTGGGGGCGGTGAAGCAATAGTAAATATAATATAATAAAAAATTCTGCATTTACTACGGTACATGTAAAAAGGTATACAGCCCCAGTGACTTCCCAAAGACATACTACTATATAAAAACCGCTTGTTATGCAAAACATTTCGGGGAAAAATTGGTCGTTTTGTCCCCCCCGGGGGACCCACACCCAGTCGACTAACCCCAGGGCCCATTTTCTGCTGGGGGAACATAGAAACCGATGGGAAACACGTCCCCAAAAATTTTCCCCCCTTTGCTGGGAATCGAAAACCCGGGGAAAAACCCCCTGAAGGGGCTTTTGCCACCAGGCCACGGGCAACCCAAAAAATAAGTTTATCAGGTACTCATAAGTACAATTATCATACATAGTGTAAATTACCAAGGATAACCCCCCAAAAAAAACCCAAATGACCTATTTCCATCAGGGTTTCACTTTTCCCTTTCCCCCGATGCACCAAACATACACTCATAACCTCAACTATTCTATCGGGTTTCTGTTATGTTTGCTGATCTTAAGTCTGAAATACTTTATGTGCTTTATCATTTTTATCTTTAAATCATGTTTTTTTTTATGTAAATATTATCATCTTCAAAAATGTTTTATTGTTAAAGGGGTTTTTTAGGTAGAGGCCAACTGTTACATAAATTATAATACATAGAAAAATGTGTAGATTACCTAGGATAACCCAAGAAAGTCAGACAAAGTACTTATTTCCATCAGAGTCCTTGTTTTATAGTTTATACCTAGGTACATGTTTACTGCTAGGTGAATAAAGATAATCCTGGGGTTTCGTAGGTCATGGATAAATGAGCAGATGGAAGGGGCGTTAAACAAGGCTTAGTATAGTGAGGGAGTGGCGTAGCAGGTAATTAGGATAGTGGGTCAGCAGGTAAGTTAGTTCTAACCTATTCATGCCAGGTGAGGTGTGGCGGGGGTTGCCGTCACACTACAGTGACTACGATGGAAATAATGGCATAAAAATACCGACACAGCGAAAATAAACACATGCAGCATCGTGATCCTTTATTGACACTTGCTCCACGAGGAAGCTTTATCGAGTCACAAACAGACTGTTTGTGACTGATAAAGCTACTGCGTAAGGAAGTTGTCAATAAAGGATCACATTATACTGCTTATGTGTTTATTTTTCACAGTGATCATTAATAAATGGGGTGGCAGGAAGCAAACCATCTTTCACCCCAGGAAGAGGGCAGCTCCAGGTGTTTGGATCGTTTCTTCACCATCATCAAGGCACTTCTCCTCCTCCTTCAAAAACTCTTAGATACTAAATTTGAATATTTTTTTTTTTTTTTTTTTTAAGGCAGCAGTTTATTGGCACAGATGATTGCTTGTGTTCATGTTTCTAACCTGTATTAATTTGATAATATTTTTTTACATACATTAAGTTCTTATATAAATCACGAGCCCATAAATTATAAATGGAAACTATCGAATTTGTACTTGTGTGATTTGTTCCAACCACAGTAATTCTGCCTTTTATTTTTTTTTGTTCTCAGTCATTTTAATTATAAAAGTGCATAAAACTAGTAGAGAAAGTCAGACTGGGTTAGTTTTTATTGGCTGACCTGTTGTTCGTTATTTAAGACAGTAGATTACGTTAAGGGTGGCGCACTGAAAGTACTTTATACCTGGAGTATACCTGAGAGGGTTTGTGTGGGTCAATGCCCCCTTGGCTCGGTTCAGACCAGGCTCCCAGACCTCCTGGGAGGCAGTTGAAGTCTTGGGCCCCTGACACTTATTGTGTTGTTCTTTGTCGTGCTAGTGGCAACCCTGCTTTTCATTGAGGATGCTTGCATCGTCTGCCGAGTCTTTGCTTTCATAGGGAGTGATTGTGTAAATTTGGTACTATATTTTTTAGATAAAATATACCATGAGTAAGCTTCCAAAAAGAAAATCATAAAATTTGCTTAATTTTCCCATAAATTTCAATTGCAGTAGAAATTCTATTTAAAAGTTTGATAATCTAAGTATTTTAGCTAAAAAATGAGTTTTGCCAGAAAAGCACTCAAACCGCTCTAAAACGTCGAAATATGCAATAAAATACGATTTTAGCACATTTTTCTGAGCTTTTTAATGTTTCATGTATTTTTCGAAAATAATATGAAATATTCATAAAAATATTGATTTTATAGATTTTAATGGGATTTTTAAAAATATGTAAATAATTATAAATATTCAAAAATGCTATAAAACTTGATTTTATTGCATTTTGAGATTTAGGCATTTTGAAGGATTTTCTGAAAAACTATTTTTTAGATAAAATCCACTATGAGTAAGCTTCCTAAAAGAAAATCATAAAATTTTGCTACTTTTCCCATAAATTCAATTGCAGTAGAAATTCTATTTAAAAGTTGATAACTAGTATTTTAGCTAAAAATGAGTTTTGCAGAAAAGCACTCAAACCATCTAAAACGTCGAAATATGCAATAAAATACGATTTTAGCACATTTTCTGAGCTTTTAATGTTTCATGTATTTTTGAAAATATATGAAATATCTCAAAAATATTGATTTTTATAGATTTTTAATGGATTTTTTAAAAATATGTAAATAATTAATAAATATTCAAAATGCTATAAAACTTGATTTTATTGCATTTTTGACGATTTAAGGCATTTTCAAGGATTTTCTGAAAACTATTTTTTAGATAAAATTACCTATGAGTAAGCTTCCTAAAAGAAAATCATAAAATTTTGCTTAACTTTTCCCATAAATTTCAATTGCAGTAGAAATTCTATTTAAAAGTTTGAAATCTAGTATTTTAGCTAAAAATGAGTTTTGCCAGAAAAGCACTCAAACCGCTCTAAACGTCGAAATATGCAATAAAATACATTTTAGCACATTTTTCTGAGCTTTTTAATGTTTCATGTATTTTTGAAAATAATATGAAATATCTATAAAAATATTGATTTTTATAGATTTTAATGGGATTTTAAAAATATGTAAATAATTAATAAATATTCAAAAATGCTATAAAACTTGATTTTATTGCATTTTTGACGATTTAAGGCATTTTCAAGGATTTTCTGAAAACTATTTTTTAGATAAAATCACCTATGAGTAAGCTTCCTAAAAGAAAATCATAAAATTTTGATAACTTTTCCCATAAATTTCAATTGCAGTAGAAATTCTATTTAAAAGTTTGAAAATCAGTATTTTAGCTAAAAATGAGTTTTGCCAGAAAAGCACTCAAACCGCTCTAAAACGTCGAAATATGCAATAAAATCGATTTTAGCACATTTTTCTGAGCTTTTTAATGTTTCATGTATTTTGAAAATAATATGAAATATTCTAAAAATATTGATTTTTATAGATTTTTAATGGGATTTTTTAAAATATGTAAATAATTATAAATATTCAAAAATGCTATAAAACTTGATTTTATTGCATTTTTGACGATTTAAGGATTTTCAAGGATTTTCTGAAAACTATTTTTTAGATAAAATACCTATGAGTAAGCTTCCTAAAAGAAAATCATAAAATTTTGCTAACTTTTCCCATAAATTTCAATTGCAGTAGAAATTCTATTTAAAAGTTTGAAAATCTAGGTATTTTAGCTAAAAAATGAGTTTTGTCAGAAAAGCACTCAAACCGCTCTAAAACGTCGAAATATGCATAAAATGCAATTTTAGAGCCATTTTTCTGAGCTTTTTAATGTTTCATGTATTTTTGAAAATAATATGAAATATTCTAAATTAATATTGATTTTTATAGATTTTTAATGGGATTTTTTAAAAATATGTAAATAATTTATAAATATTCAAAAATGCTATAAAACGTTATTTTATTGCATTTTTTGACGATTTAAGGCATTTTCAAGGATTTTCTGAAAAACTATTTTTTAGATAAAATATACCTATGAGTAAGCTTCCTAAAAGAAAATCATAAAATTTTGCTTACTTTTCCCATAAATTTCAATTGCAGTAGAAATTCTATTTAAAAGTGTGATAATCTAAGTATTTTAGCTAAAAAATGAGTTTTGCCAGAAAAGCACTCAAACCGCTCTAAAACGTCGAAATATGCAATAAAATACGATTTTAGCACATTTTTCTGAGCTTTTTAATGTTTCATGTATTTTTCGAAAATAATATGAAATATTCTATAAAAATATTGATTTTTATAGATTTTTAATGGGATTTTTTAAAATATGTAAATAATTAATAAATATTCAAAATGCTATAAAACTTGATTTTATTGCATTTTTGACGATTTAAGGCATTTTCAAGGATTTTCTGAAAAACTATTTTTTAGATAAAATCCACCTATGAGTAAGCTTCCTAAAGAAAATCATAAAATTTTGCTTACTTTTCCCATAAATTTCAATTGCAGTAGAAATTCTATTTAAAAGTGTGATAATCTAAGTATTTTAGCTAAAAATGAGTTTTGCCAGAAAAGCACTCAAACCGCTCTAAAACGTCGAAATATGCAATAAAATACGATTTTAGCACATTTTTCTGAGCTTTTTAATGTTTCATGTATTTTTCGAAAATAATATGAAATATTCTATAAAAATATTGATTTTTATAGATTTTTAATGGGATTTTTTAAAAATATGTAAATAATTAATATATATTCAAAATGCTATAAAACTTGATTTTATTGCATTTTTTGACGATTTAAGGCATTTTCAAGGATTTTCTGAAAACTATTTTTTTAGATAAAATATACCTATGAGTAAGCTTCCTAAAAGAAAATCATAAAATTTTGCATTCTTTTCCATTAATTTCAATTGCAGTAGAAATTCTATTTAAAAGTTTGAAAATCTACGTATTTTAGCTAAAAATGAGTTTTGCAGAAAAGCACTCAAACCGCTCTAAAACGTCGAAATATGCAATAAAATGCAATTTTAGCACATTTTTCTGAGCTTTTAATGTTTCATGTATTTTTGAAAATAATATGAAATATTCTAAAAAATATTGATTTTTATAGATTTTTAATGGATTTTTAAAAATATGTAAATAATTAATAAATATTCAAAATGCTATAAAACTTGATTTTATTGCATTTTTGACGATTTAAGGCATTTTCAAGGATTTTCTGAAAACTATTTTTTAGATAAAATCACCTATGAGTAAGCTTCCTAAAAGAAAATCATAAAATTTTGCTTAACTTTTCCCATAAATTTCAATTGCAGTAGAAATTCTATTTAAAAGTTGAAAATCTAGTATTTTAGCTAAAAATGAGTTTTGACAGAAAAGCACTCAAACCGCTCTAAAACGTCGAAATATGCAATAAAATACGATTTTAGCACATTTTTCTGAGCTTTTTAATGTTTCATGTATTTTTCGAAAATAATATGAAATATTCATAAAAATATTGATTTTTATAGATTTTTAATGGGATTTTTAAAAATATGTAAATAATTATTAAATATTCAAAAATGCTATAAAACTTGATTTTATTGCATTTTTTGACGATTTAAGGCATTTTCAAGGATTTTCTGAAAACACTATTTTTTTTAGATAAAATATACCATGAGTAAGCTTCCTAAAAGAAAATCATAAAATTTTGCTTAACTTTTCCCATAAATTTCAATTGCAGTAGAAATTCTATTTAAAAGTGTGATAATCTAAGTATTTTAGCTAAAAATGAGTTTTGCCAGAAAAGCACTCAAACCGCTCTAAAACGTCGAAATATGCAATAAAATACGATTTTAGCACATTTTTCTGAGCTTTTAATGTTTCATGTATTTTCGAAAATAATATGAAATACTCTATAAAAATATTGATTTTTATAGATTTTTAATGGGATTTTTAAAAATATGTAAATAATTAATAATATTCAAAAATGCTATAAAACTTGATTTTATTGCATTTTTTGACGATTTAAGGCATTTTGAAGGATTTTCTGAAAACTATTTTTTAGATAAAATCCACCTATGAGTAAGCTTCCTAAAAGAAAATCATAAAATTTTGCTAACTTTTCCCATAAATTTCAATTGCAGTAGAAATTCTATTTAAAAGTTTGAAAATCTACGTATTTTAGCTAAAAAATGAGTTTTGTCAGAAAAGCACTCAAACCGCTCTAAAACGTCGAAATATGCCATAAAATGCAATTTTAGGCCATTTTTCTGAGCTTTTTAATGTTTCATGTATTTTTGGAAAATAATATGAAATATTCTAAATTAATATTGATTTTTATAGATTTTTAATGGGATTTTTTAAAAATATGTAAATAATTTATAAATATTCAAAAATGCTATAAAACGTTATTTTATTGCATTTTTTGACGATTTAAGGCATTTTCAAGGATTTTCTGAAAAACTATTTTTTAGATAAAATATACCTATGAGTAAGCTTCCTAAAAGAAAATCATAAAATTTTGCTTACTTTTCCCATAAATTTCAATTGCAGTAGAAATTCTATTTAAAGTTGAAATCTAGTATTTTAGCTAAAAATGAGTTTTGCCAGAAAAGCACTCAAACCGCTCTAAAACGTCGAAATATGCAATAAAATACGATTTTAGCACATTTTCTGAGCTTTTTAATGTTTCATGTATTTTCGAAAATAATATGAAATATTCTATAAAAATATTGATTTTTATAGATTTTAATGGGATTTTTAAAAATATGTAAATAATTAATAAATATTCAAAAATGCTATAAAACTTGATTTTATTGCATTTTTTGACGATTTAAGGCATTTTCAAGGATTTTCTGAAAAACTATTTTTTTTAGATAAAATATACCTGAGTAAGCTTCCTAAAAGAAAATCATAAAATTTTGCTAACTTTTCCCATAAATTTCAATTGCAGTAGAAATTCTATTTAAAAGTGTGATAATCTAAGTATTTTAGCTAAAAATGAGTTTTGCCAGAAAAGCACTCAAACCGCTCTAAAACGTCGAAATATGCAATAAAATACGATTTTAGCACATTTTCTGAGCTTTTAATGTTTCATGTATTTTTGAAAATAATATGAAATATTCTAAAAATATTGATTTTTATAGATTTTTAATGGATTTTTTAAAAATATGTAAATAATTATATATATTCAAAAATGCTATAAAACTTGATTTTATTGCATTTTTGACGATTTAAGGCATTTTCAAGGATTTTCTGAAAAACTATTTTTAGATAAAATAACCTATGAGTAAGCTTCCTAAAAGAAAATCATAAAATTTTGCTTACTTTTCCATAAATTTCAATTGCAGTAGAAATTCTATTTAAAAGTGTGATAATCTAGTATTTTAGCTAAAAATGAGTTTTGCAGAAAAGCACTCAAACCGCTCTAAAACGTCGAAATATGCAATAAAATGGAATTTTAGCACATTTTTCTGAGCTTTTTAATGTTTCATGTATTTTTCGAAAATAATATGAAATATTCTATAAAAATATTGATTTTTATAGATTTTTAATGGGATTTTTAAAAATATGTAAATAATATAAATATTCAAAATGCTATAAAACTTGATTTTATTGCATTTTTTGACGATTTAAGGCATTTTCAAGGATTTTCTGAAAAACTATTTTTTTAGATAAAATCCACCTATGAGTAAGCTTCCTAAAAGAAAATCATAAAATTTTGCTAACTTTTCCCATAAATTTCAATTGCAGTAGAAATTCTATTTAAAAGTGTGATAATCTAAGTATTTTAGCTAAAAATGAGTTTTGCCAGAAAAGCACTCAAACCGCTCTAAAACGTCGAAATATGCAATAAAATACGATTTTAGCACATTTTTCTGAGCTTTTAATGTTTCATGTATTTTTCGAAAATAATATGAAATATTCTAAAAATATTGATTTTTATAGATTTTTAATGGATTTTTAAAAATATGTAAATAATTAATAAATATTCAAAATGCTATAAAACTTGATTTTATTGCATTTTGACGATTTAAGGCATTTTCAAGGATTTTCTGAAAACTATTTTTTAGATAAAATACCTTGAGTAAGCTTCCTAAAGAAAATCATAAAATTTTGCTTACTTTTCCCATAAATTTCAATTGCAGTAGAAATTCTATTTAAAAGTTGAAATCTAGTATTTTAGCTAAAAATGAGTTTTGCCAGAAAAGCACTAAACCGCTCTAAAACGTCGAAATATGCAATAAAATACGATTTTAGCACATTTTTCTGAGCTTTTTAATGTTTCATGTATTTTTCGAAAATAATATGAAATATTCTAAAAATATTGATTTTTATAGATTTTTAATGGGATTTTTTAAAAATATGTAAATAATTAATAATATTCAAAAATGCTATAAAACTTATTTTATTGCATTTTTGACGATTTAAGGCATTTTAAGGATTTTCTGAAAACTATTTTTTAGATAAAATCACCTATGAGTAAGCTTCCTAAAAGAAAATCATAAAATTTTGCTAACTTTTCCATAAATTTCAATTGCAGTAGAAATTCTATTTAAAAGTTTGAAAATCTAGTATTTTAGCTAAAAATGAGTTTTGCCAGAAAAGCACTCAAACCGCTCTAAAACGTCGAAATATGCAATAAAATACATTTTAGCACATTTTTCTGAGCTTTTTAATGTTTCATGTATTTTTCGAAAATAATATGAAATATTCTAATAATATTGATTTTTATAGATTTTTAATGGATTTTTAAAAATATGTAAATAATTTATAAATATTCAAAATGCTATAAAACTTATTTTATTGCATTTTGACGATTTAAGGCATTTTCAAGGATTTTCTGAAAAACTATATTTTTTAGATAAAATCACCTATGAGTAAGCTTCCTAAAAGAAAATCATAAAATTTTGCTTACTTTTCCATAAATTTCAATTGCATAGAAATTCTATTTAAAAGTTTGAAAATCTAGTATTTTAGCTAAAAATGAGTTTTGCCAGAAAAGCACTCAAACCGCTCTAAAACGTCGAAATATGCAATAAAATACGATTTTAGCACATTTTTCTGAGCTTTTTAATGTTTCATGTATTTTTGAAAATAATATGAAATATTCTAAAAATATTGATTTTTATAGATTTTTAATGGGATTTTTTAAAAATATGTAAATAATTAATAAATATTCAAAATGCTATAAAACTTGATTTTATTGCATTTTTGACGATTTAAGGCATTTTCAAGGATTTTCTGAAAACACTATTTTTAGATAAAATCCACCTATGAGTAAGCTTCCTAAAAGAAAATCATAAAATTTTGCTACTTTTCCCATAAATTTCAATTGCATAGAAATTCTATTTAAAAGTTGAAATCTAGTATTTTAGCTAAAAATGAGTTTTGCCAGAAAAGCACTCAAACGCTCTAAAACGTCGAAATATGCAATAAAATACGATTTTAGCACATTTTTCTGAGCTTTTAATGTTTCATGTATTTTTCGAAAATAATATGAAATATTCTATAAAAATATTGATTTTTATAGATTTTTAATGGGATTTTTAAAATATGTAAATAATTAATAAATATTCAAAATGCTATAAAACTTGATTTTATTGCATTTTTGACGATTTAAGCATTTTCAAGGATTTTCTGAAAACTATTTTTTTAGATAAAATACCATGAGTAAGCTTCTAAAGAAAATCATAAAATTTTGCTAATTTTCCCATAAATTTCAATTGCAGTAGAAATTCTATTTAAAAGTTTGAAAATCTAGTATTTTAGCTAAAAATGAGTTTTGCCAGAAAAGCACTCAAACCGCTCTAAAACGTCGAAATATGCAATAAAATACGATTTTAGCACATTTTTCTGAGCTTTTAATGTTTCATGTATTTTCGAAAATAATATGAAATATTCTATAAAAATATTGATTTTTATAGATTTTTAATGGGATTTTTAAAATATGTAAATAATTAATAAATATTCAAAAATGCTATAAAACTTGATTTTATTGCATTTTTGACGATTTAAGGCATTTTCAAGGATTTTCTGAAAACACTATTTTTTAGATAAATATACCATGAGTAAGCTTCCTAAAAGAAAATCATAAAATTTTGCTAACTTTTCCATAAATTTCAATTGCAGTAGAAATTCTATTTAAAAGTGTGATAATCTAGTATTTTAGCTAAAAATGAGTTTTGCCAGAAAAGCACTCAAACGCTCTAAAACGTCGAAATATGCAATAAAATACGATTTTAGCCATTTTTCTGAGCTTTTAATGTTTCATGTATTTTCGAAAATAATATGAAATATTCTATAAAAATATTGATTTTTATAGATTTTTAATGGATTTTTAAAAATATGTAAATAATTAATAAATATTCAAAATGCTATAAAACTTATTTTATTGCATTTTTGACGATTTAAGGATTTTCAAGGATTTTCTGAAAAACTATTTTTTAGATAAAATCACCTATGAGTAAGCTTCCTAAAAGAAAATCATAAAATTTTGCTAACTTTTCCCATAAATTTCAATTGCAGTAGAAATTCTATTTAAAAGTTTGAAAATCTAAGTATTTTAGCTAAAAATGAGTTTTGCAGAAAAGCACTCAAACCGCTCTAAAACGTCGAAATATGCAATAAAATACGATTTTAGCACATTTTTCTGAGCTTTTAATGTTTCATGTATTTTTCGAAAATATATGAAATACTTTAAAAATATTGATTTTTATAGATTTTAATGGATTTTTAAAATATGTAAATAATTATAATATTCAAAATGCTATAAACTTATTTTATTGCATTTTGAGATTTAAGGATTTTCAAGGATTTTCTGAAAAACTATTTTTAGATAAATACCCATAGTAAGTTCCTAAAAAAATCATAAAATTTTCTACTTTCCATAAATTTCAATTGCAGTAGAAATTCTATTTAAAAGTGTGATAATCTAAGTATTTTAGCTAAAAATGAGTTTTGCCAGAAAAGCACTCAAACTGCTCTAAAACGTCGAAATATGCAATAAAATACGATTTTAGCCATTTTTCTGAGCTTTTAATGTTTCATGTATTTTTGAAAATAATATGAAATATTCTATAAAAATATTGATTTTTATAGATTTTTAATGGATTTTTAAAATATGTAAATAATTATAAATATTCAAAATGCTATAAACTTGATTTTATTGCATTTTTTGACGATTTAAGGCATTTTCAAGGATTTTCTGAAAACTATTTTTTTAGATAAAATATACCTGAGTAAGCTTCCTAAAGAAAATCATAAAATTTTGCTAATTTTCCCATAAATTTCAATTGCAGTAGAAATTCATTTAAAAGTTGAAATCTGTATTTTAGCTAAAATGAGTTTGCCAGAAAAGCACTCAAACCGTCTAAAGTGAAATATGCAAAACATTTTAGCCTTTTTCTGAGCTTTTAATGTTTCATATTTTGAAAATAATATGAAATATTCAAAAAATATTGATTTTATAGATTTTTAATGGGATTTTAAAATATGTAAATAATTAATAATATTCAAAATGCTATAAACTATTTATTGCATTTTGACGATTAAGATTTTCAAGATTTTCTGAAAACTATTTTAGATAAAATCACTAAAAGCTTCTAAAGAAAATCATAATTGCTAACTTTTCCCATAAATTTCAATTGCATAAAATTTATTTAAAAGTTTGAAAATCTAGTATTTTAGCTAAAAATGAGTTTGCCAGAAAAGCATCAAACCGCTCTAAACGTCGAAATATGCAATAAAATACGATTTTAGCACATTTTCTAAGCTTTTTAATGTTTCATGTATTTTTCAAAATGCTATAAAACGTATTTTATTGCATTTTTTGACGATTTAAGGCATTTTCAAGGATTTTCTGAAAACTATTTTTAGATAAATATACCTATGAGTAAGCTTCCTAAAAGAAATCATAAAATTTTGTTTACTTTTCCCATAAATTTCAATTGACTATAAAATTTATTTAAAAGTGTGATAATCTAAGTATTTTAGCTAAAAATGAGTTTTCCCGAAAAGCACTCAAACCGCTCTAAAACGTCGAAATATGCAATAAAATACGATTTTAGCACATTTTCTGAGCTTTTAAATGTTTCATGTATTTTCCGAAAATAATTTGAAATATTCTATAAAAATATTGTTTTTTTTATAGATTTTTAATGGGATTTTTAAAAATATGAAATAATTAATAATTTCAAAATGCTATAAAACTTGATTTTATTGCATTTTTGACGATTTAAGGCATTTTCAAGATTTTCTGAAACACTATTTTTTTAGATAAATATACCTGAGTAAGCTTCCTAAAAGAAAATCATAAAATTTTGCTTACTTTTCCCATAAATTTCAATTCAGTAGAAATTCTATTTAAAAGTTTGAAAATCTAGTATTTTAGCTAAAAATGAGTTTTGTCAGAAAAGCACTCAAACCGCTCTAAAACGTCGAAATATGCTATAAAATGCGATTTTAGCACATTTTTCTGAGTTTTTTAATGTTTCATGTATTTTTGAAAATAATTGAAATATTCAAAAAATATTGATTTTTATAGATTTTTAATGGGATTTTTAAAATATGTAAATAATTTATAAATATTCAAAATGCTATAAAACTTATTTTATTGCATTTTTGACGATTTAAGGCATTTTCAAGATTTTCTGAAAACTATTTTTAGATAAAATATACCTATGAGTAAGCTTCTAAAAGAAAATCATAAAATTTTGCTAAATTTTCCCATAAATTTCAATTGCAGTAGAAATTTATTTAAAAGTGTGATAATCTAAGTATTTTAGCTAAAAATGAGTTTTGCCAGAAAAGCACTCAAACCGCTCTAAAACGTCGAAATATGCAATAAAATACGATTTTAGCACATTTTCTGAGCTTTTAATGTTTCATGTATTTTTCGAAAATAATATGAAATACTATAAAAATATTGATTTTTATAGATTTTTAATGGGATTTTTAAAAATATGTAAATAATTATAAATATTAAAAATGCTATAAAACTTGATTTTATTGCATTTTTGACGATTTAAGGCATTTTCAAGGATTTTCTGAAAACTATTTTTTAGATAAAATACCTATGAGTAAGCTTCCTAAAAAAAATCATAAAATTTTGCTACTTTTCCCATAAATTTCAATTGCAGTAGAAATTCTATTTAAAAGTGTGATAATCTAAGTATTTTAGCTAAAAATGAGTTTTGCCAGAAAAGCACTAAACCGCTCTAAAACGTCGAAATAGCTATAAAATGCAATTTTAGCCATTTTTCTGAGCTTTTAATGTTTCATGTATTTTTGGAAAATAATATGAAATATTCTAAATTAATATTGATTTTTATAGATTTTTAATGGGATTTTTTAAAATATGTAAATAATTTATAAATATTCAAAATGCTATAAAACGTTATTTTATTGCATTTTTGACGATTTAAGGCATTTTCAAGGATTTTCTGAAAAACTATTTTTAGATAAAATATACCTATGAGTAAGCTTCCTTAAAGAAAATGTTCAAAAATCTAACGTCTCTAATAATTGCATAAAATTATTTAAATTTTCTGAGCTTTAATGTTTCATGATTTTCCGAAAAATTGAAACCTTAAAATATTGATTTCATAATTTTTAATGGTTTTTTTAAAATTTAATATTCAAAATATAAAACTTATTTTATTGCATTTTGAATTTAAAGATTTTCAGGATTTTTAAAACATATTTTTAGATAAAATCCTAAAGCTTCTAAGAAATCTAAATTTTGCTTTTTATTTAATTCAGTAAAATTTATTTAAAAGTGTGATAATCTAAGTATTTTGCTAAAAATAGTTTGCCAGAAAACACTCAAACGCTCTAAAACGTCGAAATATGCAATAAAATACGATTTTAAATTTTCTGAGCTTTTTAATGTTTCATGTATTTTTCGAAAATAATGAAATATCATAAAAATATTGATTTTTATAGATTTTTATGGATTTTTAAAAATATAAAAATTCTAAAATGCTATAAAACTTGATTTTATTGCATTTTTTGACGATTTAAGGATTTTCAAGGATTTTCTGAACACACTATTTTGTAATAAAATATACCTGAGTAAGCTTCTAAAGAAAATTAAATTTTAAATTTTTAAAATTTAATCAAATTATTTAAAAGGGAAATCTAAATTTTGCAAAAATTTTCCAAAATCAACCTAAAATAATAGTAAAATCGTTTAGCACTTTTGAGTTTTTCAGACGAAATAAATGAATTCATAAAAATTTGATTTTTTAGTTTTTAATGTTTTTAAATTGAAATAATTAAAATTTAAAATCTTAAACATTTAGCATTTTAGATTTGAAATTTTTAAATATTTTTAGTAACCCCAAAGTTAAAATTAAATTTTAATTTCCCAAAGAAATCATAAAATTTGATTTCCTATTTTAATTTGGTAAAACATTAAAAGTGAAATCAATTTTTGCAAAAATATTTTGCAAACCCAAAATTAAATCGAAAATAATAAAATACGATTTAAATTTTTAGTTTTAATGTTTTATTTTGAAATAATTAAATATTCAAAAAATTATTTTATGATTTTTGGATTTAAAAATTTAAAAATTTAAAAAAAAATTTTTTAAAATTTTAATTTGATTTTCAATTTTCTGAAAACTATTTTTAGTAAAATCCAGTATTCAAAATTTTTTAAAAAAAAAAAATCAATAAAGAAAAAAAAAAAAAAAAAAAAAAAAAAAAAAAAAAAAAAAAAAAAAAAAAAAAAAAAAAAAAAAAAAAAAAAAAAATCATTAAAATTTTAATTTTCTAATTTTTAAATATTTTAAAAAAAATTTTTAAATGATTTTTTTTTTAAATAATTTAAAATTGAAAATAAAAAATTTAATTTTTTAGTTTTAATTATTTTTAAATTTAAAAATTTAAAAATTA
>WNWK01041866.1:0-16248 GCA_009830355.1 Cherax destructor | reverse complement strand
TATACTCCATGAAAGTAACTCTACCCCCCCATACCCCATGAACTCTGACTATCCTCCCCTCCCCTCCCTCCTCCCAAGTCAACAACTGAAAGGGACTGGACTCCCTCACTACTACCGCAACCCTCCCTTGAAGCTTCCGAGCTACCCGCATACACTTTATACCCTTGCAACAACAAATCTCTACCATACCTGAAATTGTGCTCCTGTAAGAAGCCTATGTCCACTGCATACCGTCGCAAAGTCACCTCAACCCATTTCCTCTTAACCTCGGCCTTCAGACCATTCACGTTAAACGAGATACACTTGAATAAGATAGAGGTGGCTTTCCTTTGACTTACATACTTTCTGCTTCGTGCTTTTCTGGGCTTCAGTAACCTTACTGTTGTCCTGCACACCCTTTACCTTTTCTGCCCTCTGCACCCCCCCTTGTCCCGTTTGTGGTGCCTCCACCCATATCTTCTTGCCTGACTTTTGGCCAGGCGTCAGGACTTCATCATCTGACACTACCATGGATCGCTTCCGGATTCAGAACTAATATCCATGTTTGACCCACTATCCTCCCTGTGCACTGTTACCTGCACCTCCTGTATATCCAAACAGCTGGACTCAGCCCCATCACCCAACACCCCCCCCTCAGCACCCATTAACTTTACTGCAGCCTCACTGGCTTCCAAAACTCCCCCATCCTGGGGAGTATCCAAAAATCCCCGCAATTCCTCCGGTAATGCAGCATCTTCCAAATCTACAGCACTCCTCTGTACTGCTGTCTCCAGCACCGCTGTGTCCTCGACACAGTTGGCAAAGTACGACATATCTCCTCCGGGCCTTTCACAATCTCACTCCATGTGCCTTTGGGCGCCACTACCACTTCCTCAACCCGTACAGTAGGCTCCACTTCCGTAACATTCACCACATTCCTTGTACCATATTGCTGTCCCTGCCTCCTGTCACACTCTGCAGCAATATGTCCATAGGAACCACAGAGTCTGCATGTCCGTCTTTGACCTGCGTAGGTCACATAAACTTGAGTTCTAAACTCTTCCAAGACCACAAAAGACGGTATGGCCCGCTTCAGGGTCATCTTGAGGGTAAAGGAACCTTCCGGAATCCTCATAGATTCCTTCAGTCCATCGTCCCATCGTTGCATAGTGGATGACTCCATAATCCTTGAAAACATGCCGGATGTCTTGCTCATCCGCTTCGAACGGCAAATTACGAATCTTGACATATGTATAGTGCTTAGAAACATCTTTGAGTTTCACTTCCAAGGTAGCATTGATAGGCATGCATACTTCCTCATATTTCTCCACCAACCACAGGGGTCCCACTGCTCTGTTGTCCAGGTCATCTACACTTACGCTTCCCTGTTTATTCTGAGGTGTAGAACCTACTGTTATGATCGGTTCTTTGCTCTCTGGTTCATTATTGTTATTCTACTGATTATTTTACTCTGTAAATAATGTACATATCTTGAAGAAAAAGCTCCCCCCAACCTTTCCTGTGCCTTTGCCTTTTATTGCTGGGTTTAATCTTTGTCTTGACTTTGTTAGACAGGTACAACAGGCCTTGGAATTGCTTACCAGCGTTCGTAATAGGTACCCACTTAAAGGTCCCAATTCCGGGATACCTAATAGTCTCCAGAAATGGATCAATGACTGGAAGCAGCGAGTAGTTATAAACAAAATCCTGAATGAAAAAACGTAAAGAGTGTTGTCCCTGTGAGATGGCTTCATAACCATTATATTTTTAACTTTAGATAAGTCGTATACAAACGGAGCTTTCATTCAGAATTTCAAAACTCGCGAATAACACGACATTAGAGAGGTGCAACATCCATGACTGCTTCCAGAGGAGCCAAGACAGGCTGCCGCAGAGGAGCCAAGACAGGCTGCCGCAGAGGAGCCAAGACAGGCTGCCGCAGAGGAGCCAAGACAGGCTGCCGCAGAGGAGCCAAGACAGGCTGCCGCAGAGGAGCCAAGACAGGCTGCCGCAGAGGAGCCAAGACAGGCTGCCGCAGAGGAGCCAAGGCAGGCTGCCGCAGAGGAGCCAAGGCAGGCTGCCGCAGAGGAGCCAAGGCAGGCTGCTGCAGAGGAGCCCAGACAGGCTGCCGCAGAGGAGCCCAGACAGGCTGCCGCAGAGGAGCCCAGACAGGCTGCCGCAGAGGAGCCCAGACAGGCTGCCGCAGAGGAGCCCAGACAGGCTGCCGCAGAGGAGCCCAGACAGGCTGCCGCAGTGGTACCAAGAAAATGTGGAATAAAACTCAGTTTGGACAAGTGCAAGGTAATGTATTCTGTACGTAACACGTGTAGGATATTTCAGTTGTAGAAGCAAATGAAGTGAAAGATAAGGGGAATTGAGACTTTACTCCAATTCCCTGAATTAACCCTGTGTCTTTTTATTTACAAAGAGTTTTTACAAGGTTAGGTTAAGGGCTCCTAACTTATTTAAAAGCTAGGAGCTGTTATTTATCAGGTCATTTGAAAGCCTTTTTATTGTTATGATTAATTGCAACTATTTGTTACGTTGTACGAACATTATCTCTCTTGTCTCTCTCTCTCTGTCTCTCTGTCTCTCTCTCTCTCTCTCTCTCTCTCTCTCTCTCTTGTCTCTCTCTTGTTTTCTGCTCTCTCTTTGTTCTCTCTTGTCTCTCTCTCTTGTCTCTCTCTTTGTCTCTCTCTTGTCTCTCTCTCTCTCTCTCTCTCTCTCTCTCTCTCTCTCTCTCTCTCTCTCTCTCTCTCTCTCTCTCTCTCTCTCGTGGTCCTGCCACAGGTGTTCAACATGTGCCTGACCAAACCTCACCAATATCTCAACTTTAAAGTATTTGTTAAAGGACAAATGTCATCCGAGTCCTCCAGCCTCTCCCTTGAAGTGGCGAGTCCAGCCTCTCCCTTGAAGTGACGAGTCCAGCCTCTCCCTTGAAGTGGCGAGTCCAGCCTCTCCCTTGAAGTGGCGAGTCCAGCCTCTCCCTTGAAGTGGCGAGTCCAGCCTCTCCCTTGAAGTGGCGAGTCCAGCCTCTCCTTGAAGTGGCGAGTCCAGCCTCTCCTTGAAGTGGCGAGTCCAGCCTCTCCTTGAAGTGGCGAGTCCAGCCTCTCCTGAAGTGGCGAGTCCAGCCTCTCCTTGAAGTGGCGAGTCCAGCCTCTCCCTTGAAGTGGCGAGTCCAGCCTCTCCCTTGAAGTGGCGAGTCCAGCCTCTCCCTTGAAGTGGCGAGTCCAGCCTCTCCCTTGAAGTGGCGAGTCCAGCCTCTCCCTTGAAGTGGCGAGTCCAGCACCAAGGTTTGTAGGGTATGTTTGACCGTATGTTGCTGAGGTAGGGCATATTTGAACCCTTGTTGCTAAGGTAGGGGAAGCTTAAACCCTTGTTGCTAAGGTAGGGGATGTTTGAACCCTTGTTGCTAGGGTAGGGGATGTTTGAACCCTTGTTGCTAGGGTAGGGGATGTTTAAGCCTTTGTTGCTAAGGAAGGGGATGTTTGAACCCTTGTTGCTAAGGTAGGGGATGATTGAACTCTTGTTGCTGAGATAGGAGATGTTTAAACCCTAGTTGATAAGATAGTTGATGTTGAACCATTTGTTGCTAAGGTGGGAGATGTTTAACCACCTGTGGCTGAGCTGGTGGATGTTCAACCACCTGTGGCTGAGATGAAGGAGGTTTAACCACCTGTGGCTAAAGTGCTATGTTCAGCCAGCTACGGCTGAGGCGGTAAAGTCTAGCCATCTCTATAATAAAGTAGCAATGTTCACCTGGTGAGGTGGAAAACTTTTAATTACCAGTTCATGAGGTGGAAATGTTTAGTCGCCTGGTCCTTGCAAGGCAATTTCTGGCGCCTGTTGTTGAAAATTGTTGATTGGGTGTACATTGAAGAACGTAATTTCGAAAGCAATAATTTTCCTGGAGAAGTGAAGTTCTCTAGCTAATAACGAGGCAGTGTTGTCTACATTATGGCACACTCGGTCCTTCACTCAGTTCTGGTGACACGTGAAACGCCAGTTCCACAAATTCTTTCAGTTGCTGGGGTCGCCAAGCTCAGGCACCAAGAGCAGAATGCGGCACTCTTGCTTATTTTGTGTGGCCCTCAAGATGCCTCGGACGGTGCTGATCTGGTTTATTATCATTGCCTCATACATGTACATAACAGGTGATAGTCTAAAGGTCAGTAGACAGTTCTCCGCAGACAGCCTAGGTGTGGACTCCTAAAGTTCACTGCTGCGTCTCTCATGTCCTACACACCATGGTTATTTTCGAGTCATGGGCGACCAGGGAATAATAATATAATAATATCTTTATTTACTACAAGTACATGTACAAGGTATACAGACCATAGCTGACATCAATGACATACTACTTTATAGAAAGCCGCTTGTTATGCTGAGCATTTCGCCCAAATTAGGACAGTTTTGTCCCAGGCCATGTTTCTTGAATTTAACATTTTATTGGGGGGGAAATCACATTACAATTAACCTCCCTTTTCAACCTATTTTCTTAAGGGTCTACATATAGCTCACTTTCCCACCTTCCTCTCTCTATATCATTCATCCCTACGTGTATCAGGGAGAAAGGGAGAATGGGAGGGAGGGAGGGAGGTACAAGAGAATACATGGAAAGGACAGCGAGAATAGGACTTTAGTCCACACCCAGGCCATCTACTGAGAACTTATTTACTATTACTTTCGTAGTACCACTGTCAGTCACAAAGCTGTGTACACCAAAGATTCTACTTTTAGTGACCAGTAGTTCTAGTTTGGATTCTGTGGCACAGTATCTGCTCGTTCGCAGTTGATCGTCCTGATGCACTGCCAAACTGACGTTAGAAATCCGTTTATTTCAGTTGGCCCCTATGTAGTATCAGCTGCAACCCAGAGTGCTTGTCCAGCTGGTTCTTAAATAATTGTATTGTTTACCTTCATAACTCTATCCTCAGTCCTGTTCTAACTACAACTACTTCTATTATGATTATTGCAGTTACTGTTACTACTACTATTACTACTACTACTACTACTACACTCCTACCATTACTACTACTACAAGTACTAATACACTCTAGCATTCTTCCACTATTACCACTGCCATTACTAATAATAATTCTACATCTACCACTCCCTTCCCTGCCTCCTCCTGTAGTGTCTTCTGGCCATCTCTATATTTAATACAAGGTGCTCTCAGATAGTTCCCACACTCGAATTTTCTCATGCTTCCTGGATGAAATATACGCTATCACACTCCTTTGCCAAGTAGCGTGGCCAGTTTCAGTGCGACTGGTCATTCCATTTATGTTAGAAGGGCATTTGTTGTCAGTGCGAGGCGATTTTTTGTGTAACAGAATGGAATCTTTAATAGAAAGAACAGCATTGTGCGTGTTTCAAGCTAGGTAAAATGGCTAGTGAATCTCAAAATTCTTCAGCAATCATTTGCCAACAAAGCAATGACTTGGACGGTGTTCTGATTGACTTAGACGGTGTTCTGATTGACTTAGACGGTGTTCTGATTGACTTAGACGGTGTTCTGATTGAGTTGGACGGTGTTCTGATTGAGTTGGACGGTGTTCTGATTGAGTTGGACGGTGTTCTGATTGAGTTGGACGGTGTTCTGATTGAGTTGGACGGTGTTCTGATTGAGTTGGACGGTGTTCTGATTGAGTTGGACGGTGTTCTGATTGAGTTGGACGGTTTTCTGAAATGTTTTCTTGATTCCAAAGCAGTACAAGCATCAGTTGATGATGAGCATTCATGTCGTCCATCAGTGTCAAAAATACTGTTAATATTGAAAAAGTGAGGAAGGCCATTCATAAAGATGGTCGTCAGAGTATCCAGGACATTGTTGTGGGATTTTTTTAGGGGTCGTGTCAAAGTATTTTGACACGACCCTGCGAAATTTTCTGGCTTAAAACATGGTGGTCGTCACACCACCCTCCTTCCTTCCCTCATCTTGCCCTTTGTGACTTATGTTTCTTCCCAATAATATAAATGGCACTCAAGGGGCGGCATTTTAATAACAAGGAGGAAATTCAAGCAGAATAGCAGGCCACGCTAGACCCAGCATGCTATTCTTCTTAAGAGTTCCAGAAATGGTGTTAGATAGGTTAGACAGGTGTTAGATAAGCCTATATTTTTTGTGCTAGTCCAGGAACTTCTTGATAGTACCTCGTAGCCTTGCTGTCTTTGCATTTGCTCTCTTCACTGGTTTCTCCAGGGTCTTCATTACTGCTGTGTTATTCGCGATCTCCCGTCTTAATAGCCTTGTATTATGTGGTGAATTGTAAATCACTAGTTATTTCCATTCCTCTCTTGTTTCCAGTGCTCCTGCTGTGAGGTCTTTGAAACTTGTACTACAAAGGTAGTATAATCTACAAAGACAGTGGCACATAGAAGTGAAGTATAAAGCCACACATTTCCTACCCTTTTGTTTTTCTCTTAATTATATGACATCCCTCAGGAGTATTGTATTGATATTCTTGTGAACCTCGTTCCTATACTTCTACTACATCTAGTTCTGCTTCTGCAAAACTAGCTAGATATGATATGAGGATTTATAAAACCTTCCATTTGTCCCTTATTGATGTATCTGGTCCTTACCTACTATCAGGGGATAGACAGATCCTTCCAATTGTGTGAAGTCTGGTGGGCAAGGTTGAAGAGGTCCTTTCTGGTGTGGGAGGTGTGGGGGGATAGGATTGGGGAATGGGAGGTAGTGGATATTCAGCTAGAAGAGGAGTGGTTATTCATTTTTATCTCCTCTCTGCTTCTTGCTGCTCTGTTCCATTCTGGTTGATGAACTTCTCTTTTGGGTTTACTTCTCTTCATTCCTCTCTCTGTTTACACTCATTTGTTTTTGAGTCAGCTTCTCTCTTTTTGCTTCCTGCCATTCCTTGTGTTCTATCTCTGTCCAGAAACATCCTTGCTATACTTTTCGATCCTATTCCATAGGTGTATATGACCTCTAAAGGTTTTAGTGCTTTCTGATTGAAATTTGACAATTGTAGCGGCAGCTATCATCAGTGGATGATGCAGCTATCATCAGTGGATGATGCAGCTATCATCAGTGGATGATGCAGCGATCATCAGTGAATGATCAGCTATCATCAGTGGATGATGCAGCTATCTTCAGTGATGATGCAGCTATCATCAGTGGATGATGCAGCGATCATCAGTGGATGATGCAGCGATCATCAGTGGATGATGCAGCTATCATCAGTGGATGATGAGCTATCATCAGTGGATGAAATGCATATCTTCAGTGGATGATCAGCTATCATCAGTGGATGATGCAGCTATCATCAGTGGATGATGCAGCTATCTTCAGTGGATGATGCAGCGATCATCAGTGGATGATCAGCTATCATCAGTGGATGATGCAGCTATCATCAGTGGATGATGCAGCTATCATCATTGGATGATGCAGCTATCATCAGGGGATGATGCAGCGATCATCAGTGGATGATGCAGCTATCATCAGTGGATGATGCAGCTATCATCAGTGGATGATGCAGCTATCATCAGTGGATGATGCAGCTATCATCAGTGGATGATGCAGCTATCATCAGTGGATGATGCAGCGATCATCAGTGGATGATGCAGCTATCTTCAGTGGATGATGCAGCATTCATCAGTGGATGATGCAGCTATCATCAGTGGCTGATGCAGCTATCATCAGTGGCTGATGCAGCTATCTTCAGAGGATGATGCAGCTATCTTCAGTGGATGATGCAGCTATCATCAGTGGATGATGCAGCTATCATCAGTGGATGATGCAGCTATCATCAGTGGATGATGCAGCTATCATCAGTGGATGATGCGCTATCATCAGTGGATGATGCAGCTATCATCAGTGGATGATGCAGCTATCATCAGTGATGATCGTATCATCGTTGATGATCAGCTATCATCAGTGGATGATGCAGCTATCATCAGTGGCTGATGCAGCTATCATCAGTGGCTGATGCAGCTATCATCAGTGGCTGATGCAGCTATCATCAGTGGCTGATGCAGCTATCATCAGTGGATGATGCAGCTATCATCAGTGGATGATGCAGCTATCATCAGTGGATGATGCAGCTATCATCAGTGGATGATGCAGTATCATCAGTGGATGATGCAGCTATCATCAGTGGATGATGCAGCTATCATCAGTGGATGATGCAGCTATCTTCAGTGGATGATGCAGCTATCATCAGTGGATGATGCAGCTATCATCAGTGGATGATGCGCTATCATCAGTGGATGATGAGCTATCATCAGTGGATGATGCAGCTATCATCAGTGGATGATGCAGCTATCATCAGTGGATGATGCAGCTATCATCAGTGGATGATGCAGCTATCATCAGTGGATGATGCAGCTATCATCAGTGGATGATGCAGCTATCATCAGTGGATGATGCAGCTATCATCAGTGGATGATGCAGCTATCATCAGTGGATGATGCAGCTATCATCAGTGGATGATGCAGCTATCATCAGTGGATGATGCAGCTATCATCAGTGGATGATGCAGTATCATCAGTGGATGATGCAGCTATCATCAGTGGATGATGCAGCTATCATCAGTGGATGATGCAGCTATCATCAGTGGATGATGCAGCTATCATCAGTGGATGATGCAGCTATCATCAGTGGATGATGCAGCTATCATCAGTGGATGATGCAGCTATCATCAGTGGATGATGCAGCTATCATCAGTGGATGATGCAGCTATCATCAGTGGATGATGCAGCTATCATCAGTGGATGATGCAGCTATCTTCAGTGGATGATGCAGCTATCATCAGTGGATGATGCAGCTATCATCAGTGGATGATGCAGCTATCATCAGTGGATGATGCAGCTATCATCAGTGGATGATGCAGCTATCATCAGTGGATGATGCAGCTATCATCAGTGGATGATGCAGCTATCATCAGTGGATGATGCAGTATCATCAGTGGATGATGCAGCTATCATCAGTGGATGATGCAGCTATCATCAGTGGATGATGCAGCTATCATCAGTGGATGATGCAGCTATCATCAGTGGATGATGCAGCTATCATCAGTGGATGATGCAGCTATCATCAGTGGATGATGCAGCTATCATCAGTGGATGATGCAGCGATCATCAGTGGATGATGCAGCGATCATCAGTGGATGATGCAGCGATCATCAGTGGATGATGCAGCGATCATCAGTGGATGATGCAGCGATCATCAGTGGATGATGCAGCTATCATCAGTGGATGATGCAGCTATCTTCAGTGGATGATGCAGCTATCATCAGTGGATGATGCAGCTATCTTCAGTGGATGATGCAGCTATCATCAGTGGATGATGCAGCTATCATCAGTGGATGATGCAGCTATCATCAGTGGATGATGCAGCTATCATCAGTGGATGATGCAGCTATCATCAGTGGATGATGCAGCTATCATCAGTGGATGATGCAGCTATCATCAGTGGATGATGCAGCTATCATCAGTGGATGATGCAGCTATCATCAGTGGATGATGCAGCTATCATCAGTGGATGATGCAGCTATCATCAGTGGATGATGCAGCGATCATCAGTGGATGATGCAGCGATCATCAGTGGATGATGCAGCGATCATCAGTGGATGATGCAGCGATCATCAGTGGATGATGCAGCTATCTTCAGTGGATGATGCAGCTATCATCAGTGGATGATGCAGCTATCATCAGTGGATGATGCAGCTATCTTCAGTGGATGATGCAGCTATCATCAGTGGATGATGCAGCGATCATCAGTGGATGATGCAGCTATCATCAGTGGATGATGCATCATATGCAACGAATGAACAGTTCCATGGGTCTAGGCTGTGTTATCCCAAATTGTGTTATATTTTGTGCATTAAATGGGCAAATGCATCGTCTGGTGACCTTCAAGCTTCGTACTGATGCAGTTCCCTCAAGGGGAAATATTACAATATTGCAATATTAGTTACGAGAGCTATGGCAAATCCGATTACTCGGCCTGTGATTCTAAGGGAATACTTCTCATAACCAACACTACAATACCGTAATAAAATAATAAAGGGTTTTTTGTCCGAGGTAAAAAAATACAGACACAATAGATCAAATATATATATATTCTACTAGTAAAATATTATATAAATAGTACAATAATCTGTACAATAAAATATAAAGCATGAGTATGATCTTTGTACATAAGCGTATTATAATTTGTACTAAGGTATAACAAAACACATTGTTAAGTCTCAGACTAACCAGTCAAGTCACACGATATTCTAATATTACAAGACCTGACAAATTGTCACACGACATAACCATAAACTATCATTTCTTAGTGTCACGATACACAAAGTTATGACACTCACTTCTCTTTCCGTGCCACAAGGCACCCTTGTCTCTGTGTTATAACCCCTACTCTCCGTGTCACAAGACACCCTTGTCTCTGAAATTATAACACACTTTCTCAACCGTGTCACACACACGACACCCTTGTCCGTGTCACTAGACACACCGTCTCTCCGTGTCACAAGACACCCTGTTCTCGTGTTATAACTCTCCTTCTCATCCGTGTCACAAGACACCCTTTTCTACGAGTTATAACACTCATTCTCGTCCGTGTCACAAGACACCCTTTTCTCTGTGTCAAACTCTCTGTCACAGTGACACCCGTCGTAAGGCCATACTGTCCAGCAGGCCAGATGAAGCCAGACCAGCAGGTAAGTCGATGTAAGGCCAGCAGAAACCAAGTCGATGTAAGGCCAGCAGAAACCAAGTCGATGTAAGGCCAGCAGAAACCAAGTCGATGTAAGGCCAGCAGTAAACTAAGTCCAGTCGTTGTGCCAGCAGGAAACTAAGTCCAGCTGGAGTAACTTAGTGAGGCAGTCAGGTAACTCTGAGGCCGTCAAACTGTGGACTCAGTGAAGCCGTAGTGAATACTGGAAACTGAGTAGTAAGCAAGCTGTAATACCACTACTCAGTGCAGTCGTGTATCATACTACAGGAGAGTAGTAAGGCTAGATACCACGCTGCTCAGTCGTCGTGGATCATACTGCTTTATGTCAGGTTCCACCCCTGACATAAACTATGGTGACGTCACACAGGCGCTGCAGCCCAGTAATACTGGACGTGCAGTGCCCAAATGGTCCGTCAACCATTCAACCCAATTATGTTGTTCAGGGTTCGCAACACCCCACCACAAGATAACCGGTAGCATATAAAAACATGGACAACAACCTCCGGACAAAACCTCCCGGACAGGCCACTCATATATTACAATATTGCAATATTAGTTACGAGAGCTATGGCAAATCCGATTACTCGGCCTGTGATTCTAAGGGAATACTTCTCATAACCAACACTACAATACCGTAATAAAATAATAAAGGGTTTTTTGTCCGAGGTAAAAAAATACAGACACAATAGATCAAATATATATATATTCTACTAGTAAAATATTATATAAATAGTACAATAATCTGTACAATAAAATATAAAGCATGAGTATGATCTTTGTACATAAGCGTATTATAATTTGTACTAAGGTATAACAAAACACATTGTTAAGTCTCACGACTAACCAGTCAAGTCACACGATATTCTAATATTACAAGACCTGACAAATTGTCACACGACATAACCATAAACTATCATTTCTTAGTGTCACGATACACAAAGTTATGACACTCACTTCTCTTTCCGTGCCACAAGGCACCCTTGTCTCTGTGTTATAACCCACCTACTCTCCGTGTCACAAGACACCCTTGTCTCTGAAATTATAACACACTTTCTCAACCGTGTCACACACACGACACCCTTGTCCGTGTCACTAGACACACCGTCTCTCCGTGTCACAAGACACCCTGTTCTCCGTGTTATAACTCTCCTTCTCATCCGTGTCACAAGACACCCTTTTCTACGAGTTATAACACTCATTCTCGTCCGTGTCACAAGACACCCTTTTCTCTGTGTCAAACTCTCTGTCACAGTGACACCCGTCGTAAGGCCATACTGTCCAGCAGGCCAGATGAAGCCAGACCAGCAGGTAAGTCGATGTAAGGCCAGCAGAAACCAAGTCGATGTAAGGCCAGCAGAAACCAAGTCGATGTAAGGCCAGCAGAAACCAAGTCGATGTAAGGCCAGCAGTAAACTAAGTCCAGTCGTTGTGCCAGCAGGAAACTAAGTCCAGCTGGAGTAACTTAGTGAGGCAGTCAGGTAACTCTGAGGCCGTCAAACTGTGGACTCAGTGAAGCCGTAGTGAATACTGGAAACTGAGTAGTAAGCAAGCTGTAATACCACTACTCAGTGCAGTCGTGTATCATACTACAGGAGAGTAGTAAGGCTAGATACCACGCTGCTCAGTCGTCGTGGATCATACTGCTTTATGTCAGGTTCCACCCCCTGACATAAACTATGGTGACGTCACACCGGGCGCTGCAGCCCAGTAATACTGGACGTGCAGTGCCCAAATGGTCCGTCAACCATTCAACCCAATTATGTTGTTCAGGGGTTCGCAACAGGACTCCATGGTTAAGTGACTTGTGTTTTTTTTTTCCAAAAAAGGAAAAAATAAAGAAGCTAAAAATACAAAAAAAGGGGGTGGGGGGAAAGAACATGGAGGGGTAGCTTCTAGAAGAAATGAAAGGGCCCCAAATATCCCCTGCGCCCAAGAGGACCTCAGTATTGCCAGTAGTGCAGATGCGGCATGGAACTTGTGCCATATCCTACCGTTCGTGCCAGTAAACCGGCAACCCAGGATTGCAACCTCACATCCACCAAACCACCTCGATGGACAAAAGAGGCGGTCGGAAACCCGCCACAAAGCATACCTCCTACCATCTCCCAGAATCCGCCAGGCAGCCTCCACAGTACACCCTCACCTGAGAGACATCACAAGCTGCCCCATGGGGGACTGAAGAGGGACTGGGACATCTCCAGATGATCCAGATTCCAAGGCAAACTACACCACCAATGACCTTAACCGAATGGACGGACAACTATACCTGTCCCCCAACCTAGGAGCTAGAATTCCTAAGGGAAGGACCCCAAAGGCCAGAGTAGGAAAGGGAGGAGAGGGGAGGGATGGGGAAAGAAGGAGAGATCGAAAGGATGGGGTAGGGAAGGGGGGATGGGGTAATTAGGTTTGGTCGGAGGAAGACAGAAGGGTCCAATTCCTCAGACCAAAAGCCTTTTCACTGCACCAAGGAGCCCCCCTAGAATAATAATAATACTAATCTTTATTTCTACAAGTACATGATACAGTGTATACAGACCTAGGTGACATCATTGACATACTATATAGGAAGCCCCTTGTTATGCAGAACATTTCGGGCAAATTAGATACCTACTTACTGTTAAGTGAACAGGGATAACAGGTATTTTAAGGAAACAAGCCCCAATGCTTCCACCCGTTCCGGGTATCGAACCACGGATACTTAATGTGTGAGCTGAGTGCACTACCAACCGAGCTACAGTACACGTTATAGGCGACTACAAATAGGAAGTGCTCAGCAGACGGTGGATCAAGCCTCCATGTCTTTCAATGAATGACCCACAATGGTTTAGCACTTAACACTAATTATTTACAATTCATAGGCGCATAAAAAAGCGTTAATATAATTGAAGTTGGGATAAGGAAATAAAGTCAAATATGACTTATATCTGATCAGAAGAGACATAATCCAGTTATTTCACAGAAACTAATTTGATTAATAAAATAGGCGTATGATAACTTACACACGGTAGCATCAGGGGGTTGTTTCCTGTTACGGCCCCGTATCTAACAATGGTAGTTAGGTAATTACCTCACCGGCCGGCAGTCAAGGGGTTACGTCATCAGACCTGATGTTTGACTGCCGGGGCGGCTTGACTGACAGTGTCATCGAGACTCTCCCCTAGTCAACACTGGAGAGTGCTAACGAGACTCTCCCATATACAACACTGGAGAGTTTACCAGCTCCCTGATACACCTAGGGAGTGTACGAGACTCTCCCATATACACTGCTGGAGAGTGTCTGCGAGACTCTCCCCTATACAACACTGGAGAGTTCACTAGCTCCCTGATACACCTGGGAGTGTTCAACAGACAGACCTGGAGATTGACTCTTCGTGCTGGTGACGGCCTTAGACTATCTACTGGCTTATTCACCGTACCGACTGTGTTCCTGAGACTATGTACCTGAAAATGGACTGTTGTACCTGAACTTATGTACCTGAAAGTGTGTGACACTGGTAACAGGTGGTGTCTTGTGTGACACTGGTAACAGGTGGTGTCTTGTGTGACACTGGTAACAGGTGGTGTCTTGTGTGACACTGGTAACAGGTGGTGTCTTGTGTGACACTGTGGTGTCAGGTATTTAGTGGTGTAGTCAGTCAGAGTTTGTGACGGTGGCACGACACAGGTTGAGTCGTGTATTTGATGTGTGTCATAACGCGGTGAAAAGGTTTTATTAGAGATGGGTTCATGATGCAAGGAAGGTGTCTTATGGTCACCGAGAGAAGGGTGTCGTGTGACACAGAAGAGAAGGCGTGTCGGGTGACACCGGGGGCGTGTCATGTGACACAGAGAACGGGTGTCAGGGGACCCCGTGAGAAGGCGTGCCATAAGACAAAGAAGTATCATGACAAGGTGTGGTAGTGTCCTGCGTGACACTAGAAGATGGCAGCGACTTGACACTACACCGAATACTTGATTTTACTTGTGACTTTTATCTTGTACTGTGATTATGTGTAAATATGTTTTTACACAGATTATTAGATTATATGTTTTTATTCAGATTATATGCTTTTATATTAATAATAATATAATAAAAATCTGAAAATACGATATTTTACTTAGTATCCCAAACAGTCGTTTGTTACAAATGCTTCTTTATTTGTAATAAGTCCCAAGTCCATGATACTTTTCCTCCCGGACCCCTTTCTATTGAAGCACCTTCAAACGACCCTGCCTCGTTATTGGACCATTCTTCCAACCTTTTTAACACCCCAGTACCTTCTTCGGGTAACATTTCGTTGCCCGCCCCTGGTACCAGGGTTTCGCCTAACTCCTTTGTTACATCCGACCTCTGCAAGTCTTTGACCATGCTTCTGGTTTCTCCCTTTATGGTGCAACGATTTTCAGATTTCCCGCACATCTCAGGATGGTCCACCTCCAGTCCCACACCTAAACGACCACGACCATTAAACTGATAACACTGATTACCTCTCACTCTTCCCAGAAAAGACCAGCACGACACCCGATCCCCTTACTAAGTTTCAAAGTACTTAACGGACTAAGTTTTTCACTCTGCAACCGACATCTCCCACTGATTATTTTTTGGATCACAGCATTAACACTTGTGCACCATGTTGGTCAAAATATTTCATATCGTTCTCATATGAGTGGTGCGCGCATCATCATGGTGCAAAATGCTGGCCAGGCTCAATCTTTTTCCTTCTTGCCTCCATAGACGATATTCCTGTCAAGATTAAAAATATTTTCTCAATTCTTGAAGTGGTTCTGCCTCAAACCATTGTTCAGCGTGATTTCCGGACATGTGATGCCGACATTCTGGAGCAACTTGAGCTCCAAGACCTCCCACTTCTCAAAGTGGACACTTATGTACTACCTGCCTGCGAGCGGAGACGCTTCCCCTGCAATGTATCTCACTTAACTTTTTAACTACCGAGAACTTCCGTCCTCAGTTCATATTGTGGGACACTGTTTACAAGTTGAGAGTTGATCCCTACACCACAACAGTGTAGAAATTGTGGGGCTTCGGCCACCAGCGAATATTGTGGTCCATGACAGAATGCCAAATCTGTGGTGTTGTTGACTATACCAATTCATCCGCAGTCTGCCTCCTTTGCCTTAATTGTAATTAGGCTCATTTTGGCTTATTCACGCCGTTGCCAAGTTTACTTAAAAGAACAGAAATTCACTGTCTCAAAGAGAAAGAGGGTTTCACTTACGCCATGGCAGTCTCTCATCTCTGCCTCCAAGGAATACTTCCAAGACTTTCTTATTCTAGAGTTAGTAGCGGCCTTCAACCTAAGTGGTACCTACTTCCACAATCTCCTCTGTGGACACAACTTCCACAGTCACCTCTGTTTCTAACTCTTGCAGTCCTGGACTCTGAGGTCCCTACCTCGTCACCTCAAACTGTCCTTGAGTCTTCACTTTCTCACTCAAATGTATCTATGTCTACAAGACCTCCCACAACTACACCTTCCTTCGCCTCTACTTCTCCAAAGTCTAGAACATCCCCAAAGTTCAAAGCTCCTTTAACGCCTTCTTCACTTATGCTTCCCATACATTTGTTT
>WNWK01041865.1:0-16248 GCA_009830355.1 Cherax destructor | reverse complement strand
TACGATGGTCCCCAAACACACCCTTTTATGTAAGTTGATTTTTTTAAATGCTTTTGTAAGTGTAATTTTGGGGTCTAAAAGGACTAGTCTATTTTACATCATTTCTTATGGAGATAAATTCGTTTGGTAATGGCACTTGAACAGCATTCTGGAATGAAAAATATCGTAAGTCGGGTACCACTGTACAATTATACATAGTGTAAATTACCTAGGATAACCCAAAAATCCAGACTGGCAAATAATATGTATCAGGACTCAGACACAGTGACTACCGAGTCTTGTGTAATACATGTTGGTTCACTAGTGGCTCTCTCTGAGATAGAGAGAGACAAGCAGACAGACAGACAGACAGAGACAGACAATGTTTATGTGTAAAGTGAAAACAAAGGGAAGGCAGTGTACCCTCATTAAATGTCACCACTGTCATTAGTGGAGTGATAAGACTGAGTAACACACACATCTTACACCATGCTTCAATTATTATTATTATTATTATTATTATTATATTCTCCTGTGTATACTAGGTAATTTACACTATGTATAATTGTATTTATATGTACCTGTGAGACAGAGCCACCAGCCAGCCAGCCAGCAGTTATTGTGTAGTATACAATGAGTGTATATATACAAAATATGGCTTATGTTTGTCTCACAGGCCATAAAAGTTACTTGAAAAAATAAAATGTTAAAAATAAAAGAAATAACTAGAAAAAAATAAATAAACTATTACCGGGTGACCAGCAGTCACTGATGTTGCCGTAAGAAGTTCAATTTCTGTCAACTTCATGCATCCATATCTCCGTAAGAATTGATCCCAAAAATTATTTTTTTAGCCTATAATACTCAGATTTTCCAAGTGTATATTATCATGTATCTTTTTCAACAAATACAAATCAAGGGACTTCATCTGTTCCCAGAAATTTAGGTGCCATTATCATACTTTAGGAAAATTTTGATAATTTTCCTGTAATTTGTGTAATAATTGGTGTAAAGACAGTGATATTGTGAGAGTGATGGTGAAAGCGTCTTTTTTTTTTTGGGGGTGGGGGGTCACACTGACTTGCTGGGAGACGGCCATCATTTAAAAAATAAATAATATTGTTTATATAATGCAGTGTAGAGGAACCAACATCCCCTACAATTTACTTTTTTTATAATCAGTTAAGTATGTATGTACATGTAATCAGAGCCAACAGAGAAGATATCAGAAAAGTTGCTTAACGTCAGGATAAACATAGAAACAGTGTACAGTGGTCCCTCGACTTTCAGTCATAATCCGTTCCAGGAGCTAGACCTTAACTCGAATTACTCTAAAGTCGAAACCTTATTTCCCATAAGAAATAAATGTAAATACAATTAATCCGTTCCAGACACCCAAAAATATTCACAAAAAATTAATTTTGTGAAGATTAACTATACTTTTACATAAACAAAACAATTATAAATACATACAGTGGTCCCCCACCTAACGAGCACCCCGGAAATCGTACAATTATGTAAGTATAATATTGTAAGTGCTTGTGGAAGTGTATTTTTGGGGGTCTGAAATAGACTAACCTATGTGACATATTTCTTAAGGAAGTAAATTCGTTCAGTAATGGCACTTGAGTAGGCTTCTGGAATGAATTTTGCTCGTTAGACGGGGGACCACTGTATATAAAGTAATAAATTTATAATTAAACATATAAAATAACATTTACTTACCTTTAGTGAAGAGAGATGCTGGCATCTGGAAGATAGGGAGGACAGGGGGAGGGGTTAGTGTTTAGAAGGAAAATCCCCCTCCATAAGGACTTCAGGTAACAAGTCCCACTCTGGGGTTACTTCCCGTCTTTGTCTTTTAATGCCACTAGGACCAGCTTGAGAGTCACTGGACCCCTGCCTCGAAAAATAACTGTCAAGAGTGCTCTGTTTCTGGCACCTCTAACATTTTCCTGAAGTGCAACATGGCTCTGTCACTGAACTGGTTGCAGAGATGGCTTATTTCAGCTTGCTCAATTTAACGAGCATTGCAGTACCTGGTCACTTCTTTGGCTACCAGAGACGGCTTTTTTAAGTGGGACATGCCAGAGGTTCACCTACAAACATAGTAAGTTTGTGCTGATTTATTTGTGCACAGAGTGAAAATTCGTCTGTTTTCAACAAATGTCTGCAACTTAGTCTATATAGAACACATTTCCTTAATCTCTGAAGAAGTTACTACCTCACCCTGTCCATCCTCCTCCTCTGAATCAATTTCCTTAAATGTTGTCTGATGCTGTTCCTGATGAAGCTCTTTCAGCTCTTCAGTGGTTAGGTCTACCCTGTGGTCCTCCACCAACTCTTCCACATCCTCACCAATCACCTCCAACCCCAGGGACTTGCCCAATTCCACAATATCTTCCACAACAGGCACAGGGTCGTCAGGGTCAGGGTCAGCCTCAAATCCTTCAAAATCCCTCTTTTCAACACAATCCGGCCACAGTGGTCTCCAAGCAGAGTTCAAACTCCTGGAAGTCACTCCCTGTCAAGCCTTACCTATAAGGCCTATGCAATGGAGGATATTGAAGTGATCTTTCCAGAACTCTCTTAGGGTCAACTCAGTGTCCGAGGTCACTTCAAAGCACTTCTGAAACACTGCTTTGGTGTACAGTTTCTTTAAGTTAGAAATGACCTGTTGGTCCATGGGCTGGATGAGAGGAGTGGTGTTAGGAGGCAAGAACTTCACTGTGATGAAACTGAAGTTGTCAGACAAATAGTCTTTCAAGTTGTGAGGATGAGCAGGAGCATTGTCCAGTAGCAGGAGGCACTTGAGTGGCAATTTCTTTTCCAGGAGGTATTTCTTCACACTGGGGCCAAACACTCCAGTGAGCCATTCCAGGAAAATTGCCGTCATGACCCATGCCTTGGTGTTAGCCTTCCAAAACACACAAATTATTCTTGTTCACATTGTGTTTCTTGAACACTCTGGGATTTTCAATGTGATACACCAGTAAAGGCTTCACTTTAAAATCCCCACTAGCGTTACCACACAACATGAGAGTTAGCCTGTCTTTCAAAGGCTTGTGTCCTGGCAGTGTCTTTTCCTCCTGAGTAATGAAGGTCCAGTTTGGCATTTTCTTCCAAAACAGGCCTGTTTCATCACAATTAAACACTTGTTGGGGTTCGAATTTTTCAGTGTCTACGAACCCCTTGAATTCCTGCACAAATTTTTCAGCTGCACGTTTGTCTGAGCTGGCTGCCTCACCATGCCTCAACACTGTGTATGCCACTACGTTTCTTAAATCTCTCAAACCAGCCTTTGCTGGCTTTAAAATCACTCTCATTACCACTGGTTCCAGGCACTGTCTTGACAAGATCTGCGTGCAACTGCCTTGCCTTTTCACAAATTATTGCCGTGGAAATACTATCACCCACTATCTGTTTTTCATTGATCCACACCGCCAACTTCTCAACCTCATCAACTGTTTTCGATCTATTTTTGGCAAACATGTCAACAACTTTTGCAACATTAGCTTCCTTGATTTCTTTTCTCTTTCCCAGGAAAGAGGTGATAGTAGATGTGTTTTTGTTGTACATCCTGGGAAGCTCACTCACACGTATGCCACTCTCATATTTGTCTACAATCTCCTCCTTCAGTTCGATGGTGTTCCTCACTTTCTTTACCACAGGGGTGCCACTAGGAAGCTTCTTTGGACCCATGGTGACTTATTTCACAGTGACAATCACTAAACCAGCAATAAACACAACAAATTTATTGTGAAATGTTTGAAAGAGCGCGCTGGGTAATGTTCTCTCAGTGGTAAACAACGCTAGACTGGCATCCTGCGCGGCAAGGCGTGCAAGCGCGGGCAGGCGGACAGGTCTGGTACGGACCAATAGTCGAGGGAATGGCCGGTTGGCGAGGGAAACATTGACCGAAAAAAGTGCTCGAAACTCTAAATCACCGATAGTCGGACTGACCAAAAGTCGAGGGACCACTGTATCTGGAAAAGTTCAGATAATAATAATAATAATAATAATAATAATAATATAATATTTTTATTTTGATGCAAGTTACAAGTATACATAGTTATTGGTAGTTACAATTATAAAACTGTAATGCAAGGAGAGCCACTGGCATGCCATGGCATTAGGGGCAGCTTCTTCTAAAGACTTATTCACTAAGTACTTAATACTAGAAAAATTGATTGAGTTTATTCTAGTTACATATTATTTCAAATTACAATATGATTATACATACTATTAAAAGACAATACTAGAGAAATTTGTTGAGTTTATTATAGTTGTATATTTTATTTCAATTTACAATATGTTGATGCTATACTAGTAAAATAACAATACAGTCATCCCTTGGTTTTCGATTGTCCCAGTTTTCGCCGATTTTGGTTTTTGCTGACTTTTTTCGGGGAAAATTTGTCTCAGTTTTCGCCGATTGTTTTAGTTTTTGCCGACCGTATGGGACCTGTCCACCAGTGCCGCGCACATACAAGGGCCGTAGGCCTGCCACCCACGCACCTCCCACACACATTGTCACGCAGTCTAGCATTGTTTATGCTTGAGTGAACATCACCCCAGGAGTTCATACAAAACATTTATTAACAATTCATTCTTTTTGGCCCTTAATTATTGTGTGTGACTACTAAATAAGTTACCATGGGCCTAAAGAAAGCTCCTAGTGCCAGTTCTTTGGTAAAGAAAGTGAGGAACACTGTAGAAATGAAGAAAGAAATAACAGAAAAATATGATAGTGAACGTGAGAAACACGATATAGTTTAAGAGTGTAGCAGGCATGCAGGGAGTGTAGCATGCATGCAGGGAGTGTAGCTGGTATGCAGGGAGTGTAGCATGTATGCAGGGAGTGTAGCATGTATGCAGGAGTGTAGTGTTGGAGGCATGTATGCAGGAGTGTAACAGGTATGCAGGGAGTGTAGCAGGTATGCAGGGAGTGTAGCAGGTATGCAGGGAGTGTAGCATATATGTAGGGAGTGTAGCATGTATGCAGGGAGTGTAGCAAGTATGCAGGGAGTGTAGCATGTATGCAGGGAGTGTAGCACGTATGCAGGGAGTGTAACACGTATGCAGGGAGTGTAGCACGTATGCAGGGAGTGTAGCACGTATGCAGGGAGTGTAACATGTATGTAGGGAGTGTAGCATGTATGCAGGGAGTGTAACAGGTATGCAGGGAGTGTAGCAAGTATGCAGGGAGTGTAGCATGTATGCAGGGAGTGTAGCAGGTATGCAGGGAGAGTAACATGTATGCATGGAGTGTAACAGGTATGCAGGGAGTGTAGCATGTATGCAGGGAGTGTAGCATGTATGCAGGGAGTGTAACAGGTATGCAGGGAGTGTAGCATGTATGCAGGGAGTGTAGCAGGTATGCAGGAGTGTAACATGTGCAGGAGGTAGCTGTATGCAGGAGTGTAGCATGTATGCGGTGAAGTCAGGAGTGTAGCATGTGCAGGAGTGTAGCATGGAGGGAGTGTAGCAGGCAGGGAGGGAGTGTAGCAGGCAGGGAGGGAGTGTAGCAGGCAGGGAGGGAGTGTAGCAGGCATGCAGGGAAGTGACCACGGATAAGGACTTGGTACCTAAATTCCTTATGGAAGGTGATTCCCCTTCCAAAAAATAGGGTCTCTTCCCTCTCCCCTCCTCCCTCTCTTCCATCCAGCAACATCAGTCTTCAATAAAGGTGTGTGCCACATAGAGTTCATTCATTTGTGCATGTAAATCTATCTTTAAGGCCCCCCAAAATTTGTTTTTTTCCAAACTTCTGGGTTTCTGGAACGGACTAATTGAATTTTCATTATTTCTTATGGGGAAAACAGTTTTGGTTTTAGCCGATTTTGGTTTTAGCCGATCCATCTGGAACGGATTAAAATAAAATACCGAGGGATGACTGTACTAGAGAAATTTATTGAGTTTCTTCTAGTTACAGTGGTACCTCGACTTACGATATTTTTTCATTCCAGAATGCTGTTCAAGTGTCATTACCAAACGAATTTATCTCCTTAAGAAATATTGTAAAATAGACTAGTCCTTTTAGACCCCCAAAATTACACTTACAAAAGCATTTAAAAAAATAAACTTACATACAAGGGTGAGTTTGGGGACCATCGTAAGTCGAGGTACCACTGTATATATTTTATTTCAAATTAACAAAATGATGAATACTATACTATTTTAAATGACAATATGATGATATGAAATTGCAACAAGTGTTAAGGAGGATGACAATATAAAACTGAGATTATCTTAAGTAAAATAACATTGGGTTTGAAAGTTTGTTACAGTACGAGTATTTAGTATAGGGTGAGTAGGTGATTTTTGAGAAGAGTCTTAAATTGATTTTCCGACAAGGTTAACTTAATATTTACTGGTAATGAATTCCAGATTCTGGGGCCCTTTGTGTGCATAGAATTTTTACATTGGTTAATATGGACTAGGGGTATGTCAAATAGTGATCTGTGTCTTGTGTCGTGGTCGTGGGACCTATTAAAGTTGTTGAGAAGAATTTTGAGTGGAGGGTTGATATTAGCATGTAGAGTTTTATGTATGTAGAAGGCACATGAATAGGTATGAATATTTTTTACGGTGAGTAGTTTTAGGCTTTTGAATATAGGTGGAGTATGCTGTCTAGAGTGGGAATTTATCATCATCCTGACTGCAACCTTTTGCTGGGTTATGAGTGGTCTAAGGTAATTTAATGTTGTTGAGCCCCATGCACAGATTCCATAGGTGAGATAAGGGTAGATAAGAGAATGATATAGTGCAATGAGAGCTGGTTGTGGCACATAATAGCGTATCTTAGATAATATACCTACTGTCTGAGATTTTCTTGGAAATTTGTTGTGTGTGTTTGGAATTTAAGACCACCGTTAAGGTGGATTCCTAGGAATTTTCCTTCTGTGTCTTGTGATGGGTGAACCATTGAGCATTATGTTAAGTGGAACATTTGTGGCTTTGTTTCCAAACTGAATGAAGTAGGTCTTGTCAGTATTGAGAGTAAGCTTATTTGTCTTCATCCATGTTGATATTTTCTGTAATTCGGCATTAACAGTGTTGGCTAGTATGACTGGATTTGGGTGAGAGAAGACATATGTTGTTTCATCTGCAAATAATATGGGTTTGAGTAGTTGTGATGCATTCGGTAGGTCGTTTATGTAAATGAGGAATAGGAGTGGCCCCAGGACACTTCCTTGAGGGACTCCGACTGTAATTTGTTGTGTGGAAGAGTTCTCTCCATTTGTGTACACGTACTGGCTTCTGTTGCTAAGGTACGACTCTAGGTAGTTGAGTGGGTGCCCCCTAATACCATAGTGCACTAATTTTGTGAGCAAAAAATCATGGTCGACTGTATCAAATGCTTTGCGTAGGTCTATGAAGATTCCCAGCGGAACTTCTTTCTTCTCAAGTGCGGTGTATATTAACTCTAACATGTGTGTTATAGCATCGTTTGTGCTCTTGTTAGTCCTGAATCCAAATTGACAGGGGTTGAGTACATTGTGTGAGACGAGGTAGGAATAGATCTGTCTATGAATTAATTTTTCGAAGATTTTAGAAAGCAGTGGTAAATTTGAGATTGGTCTATAATTATTCAAGTCAGTTTGGTCACCTCCTTTGTGGATCGGGGTGACCCTAGCTATTTTGAGAATTGATGGGAAGGTAGAAGATTCAATGGATTTATTGAATAATGCTGCTATAATTGGTGACAGTACGTGTGAAGCATTTTTGTACATACAGGGTGGTAAGCTGTTTATGTCTCCTGCTTTGTACATTAAGTCTGTTTGCTGTCTCAGTTGGTGAGAGTAGGGGTTCGTCTGTTTTTTATAATTTGATGGTATTGTTCGTGGATATCTTTTTATTTCCTAGAATTGCAGATAGGGTTTTCCAGGTCTTTTTCATATCACCTTTTACGGTCTGGAGTCTCTCATAATACAATTTTTTGGACCTTCTTATCAGGCTAGTAAGGATTGATGAGTAGCGTTTGGATTGTTCTCTGGTTATTAAACCCCTTCTGTATTGTTTTTCATATTGGTGCCTCTTGTTTATTGATTTAAGGATGCTGGGTGTTAGCCAGGGATTGTTAAGTCTCTTAGCTGTGATCTGTTTAGTTTTTTTCGGGCAATGTCTGTTATAGAGGTTGTGTGTTTTTTTAAGAAAGTTCTTGATGCATTCTCTAGTATCTGAATATGTTTCTAATTCATTAAGCCAGTCAATGTTCGTCATAGCTGATATAAAATTATTAACAGCTGACTCATTAAGTAGTCTGAAGGTAACTTTTGCAATTTCTTGGGGGAAAATGCCTAGGTTAGTTATGAGAAAGGTTGGGTAGTGGTCTGTGGTGTTTTCTGTGATTATGCCTGATTTTAGAGGGGATGTAGTGTTAGTCCAGATGTGGTCTAATAACGAGGTACTATTCTCAGAGATTCTTGTAGGTTTTGATATTGTTGGTAGTAATAAGCAGTTGCTCATAGTGTTTGTGAATTCAGTTACCTGTGGGTCCTGGTCATGTAGATTTATGTTGAAATCTCCTGTGAGCAGCAAGTGATCTTTGTTAAGGCGTGAATCCATTATCAGGTTTCCTAGTTTTTCACTAAAGTGGTGGATGTTTTACTGTGGTAATCTGTAGATGTTTATCACTGTGAGGGTTTTTTGCAGGTCTTTTGATTTAAATTTAGCTATAATATATTCTCCATGTTCATCCCTTGTGCAAGAGTTTTTGATACATTCAAGTTGATCTGTATAATATATTGCTGTTCCACCCCCTCGCTGGTCTGTCCTACAGTTTTGAATGGCTGTGTAACCTGGGATAGCATAGACACCTGTAGTATCAGGCTTTAGCCAGGTCTCAGTGAGTGTGATGATTGACATATTGGTCTGTAGGGATTGGAGTAGTGCTGTGAGGTCATCATAATGTTTGCTCAAAGATCTAACATTGTAATTGAAGATAGTTAAGTTATTGTTGGCTCTGAGTAATGTCTTTGCTTGATCTGCTGTGTAATAGTTACAGTTGCTGTTGGAATCATGTAAGTCATTTAATAATAGGTTGATATCAGGATCAATGCCTGTAATCATAGGATTTAGTGTGATTCTATAACTAGACTTGAGAACAATGGATTATGCTAAACTTAATGATATGGTACTAGATTAAAGTCTTACTTGCTAATGGATTAATACAATTATGAGCAAGTGTTTACAGGAATTTTTCACAGTGATATAGGATATCTGAATAATGTTAATGATATACTAATTTAACTGTCTAATGAGTGGTTAGAATAACTTCAATGACTAGTATTAAATTGATATGGAAAAAAAAAAATTTGATTCAATATTGCACTTGTTGAAACTTTTAGTTTATGAAAGGCAATAAGAGGTCAATGAATGCAAAGAGCTATTGAACTAACAGTAAAAATAGTTTTGACTAATATATTAAAAGTAGTTTTGATCAAATTTTAAGTAAATAAAGTGACTGAAATTGGCTAATGGTAAAAGATATTTCTAAAATATAAGTAAATAATTGCACTTATTAGGTAGTTGTTTGAATATAAGAATACAATTAAGCAAATAAAGTCCCTGAAATTTGCTTATGGTAAAAAGGTATTTAAAAATATAAGTAAATAATTGCACTTATTTGGTATTTGCTTATAAAAGAAATATAAAGTAAGTCATATACACAATGAGGTAGTTGTTTGATTATAAGAATATAAAAAAATAGTGAAAAGGTTATAATTAAAATTTCAAGTAAAAAGTAATTACTAATACTGTAAATAGTTAAGGTTGGGAAATGGTATTGATAAATGTATTAAAAATAAAAAAAAATAAAAATAAGAAGAAGAAGATAAGGAAAAAGATATATATATAATAAAAAATAGGTTACACAATCATATTTAGTGGGAAATTTAATATAGTGAGGTAGCAGTTATTAGAACAAATATGAAGTTAATTACATTATTATACAATTTTGAAGTTAATTACATTAATATACAATCAGTTTTGTGAGAAATATAAGATTGTGAGGTTGCAGTTACTAGTACAATTGTTGCACTAACGCAGACTAAGGATTATGTCATTGAAGTTGATCAGTCTCTGTAAGGTTAGCATCTCGAAGGAAGTTGGACAGATCATTTTCATTCGTGATATAGTAAGCACGGCCTACATTTGATTTCTTAACTAGAATTTTCCCATCCCGTGTGAAGCACTGTCAGATTAATGCTGATAATGAAGATAATACTGGACGCAGTGATTGGACGACACGTTGTACTCTTCCAGTGCTCTGGAAGAGCTAAGGTTATGAATGAAAAGAAGTTGGATGTCCTGGCCCTAAGCAAAACAAAGCTGAAGGGGGTAGGGGAGTTTCAGTGGGGAGAAATAAATGGGATTAAGTTGGGTGTATCTGAGAGAGTTAGTTCTAAGAAAGGGGTAGCAATAATGTTGAAGGATCAGTTGTGGAGAGAGAAGAGGGAATATAAATGTATAAATTCAAGGATTATGTTGATAAAAATAAGGGTCGGATGCAAAAAGAGTGTCATAATAAGTGTGTATGCACCTGGAGAAGAGAGAAGTGTAGAGAAGAGAGAGAGAGATTTTGGTAGATGTTAAGCTAGTGCATAGGAACTTTTGAGCCAAGTGAGAGTAACTGTGGTAGGGAACCTAAATGCTAAAGTAGAAGCATTTAGAGAGGGTGTGGTAGGTAAGTTTGGGGTGCCAGGTCTTAATGATAATGGGGAGCATTTGACTGAACTTTGTATAAAAAAAAAGTTTGGTTATAGGTAACACACATTTTAAGAAAAAAAGGATAAATAAGTATACAAGATATGATATAGGGCGTAATGACAGTAATTTGTTGGACTATGTATTGGTAGATAAAAGACTATTGGGTAGACTTCAGAATGTATATTTTATAGAGGGGCCACAGATATATCAGATCACTTTTTAGTTGTAGCTACAGTGAGAGTAAAAGGTAGATGGGATACAAGGAAAATGGAAGAAGCAAGTAAGAGAGAGGTAAAGGTTTATAAACTAAAGAAGGAGGGCAGTTAAGGTTAGATATAAACAACTGTTGGAGGACAGGTGGGCTAGTGTGAGTATAGGCAATGGGGTAGAAGATATATGGGGTAAGTTTAAGAATATAGTGTTAGTGTGTTCAGCAGAAGTTTTTGGTCACAAGAAAGTGAATGTGGGAGGGAAGAAGAACGATTGGTGGAATGATGATGTAAAGAGAGTAGTAAGAGAGAAAAAGTTAGCATATGAGAGGTTTTTACAAAGTAGAAGTTATGCAAGGAGGGAGGAGTATATAGAGAAAAAAAGAGAGGTTAAGAGAGTGGTGAAGCAATGTAAAAAGAGAGCAAACGAGAGGGTGGGTGAGATGTTATCTACAAATTTTGTTGAAAATAAGAAAAAGTTTTGGAGTGAGATTAATAAGTTGAGAAAGCCTAGGGAACGAATGGATTTGATAGTTAAAAATAGGAGAGGAGAGTTATTAAATGGAGAGTTAGAGGTAGCGGGAAGATGGAGGGAATATTTTGAGGAATTGTTAAATGTTGAAGATAGGAAAGCTGTGATTTCGTGTATAGGGCAAGGAGGAACATCTTATAGGAGTGAGGAAGAACCAGTTGTGAGTGTGGGGGAAGTTCATGGGGCAGTGGGTAGAATGAAAGGAAATAAAGCAGCTGAGATTGATGTGATAAAGATAGAAATGTTAAAAGCAGGTGGGGATATAGTTTTGGAGTGGTTAGTGTTTTTATTTAATAAATGTATGGAAGAGGGTAAAGTACCTAGGGATTGTCAGAGAGCATGAATAGTTCCTTTGTATAAAGGCAAAGCTGACAAAAGAGTGTAAATATTATAGGGGAATAAGTCTGTTGAGTATATCTGGTAAAGTGTATGGTAGAGTTATTATTGAAAGAATTATGAGTAAGACAGAGCAGGATAGCAGATGAACAAGGAGGCTTTATTAATGGTAGGGGGTGTGTAGCAGTGAAACATATAGGTAGACAATATTTAGATAAGGGTAAAGAGGTTTTTGTGGCATTTATGAATTTGGAAAATACTTATCTGCAATGTGGCACATGTTGCAAATGTATGGAATAGAAGGTAGGTTATTGAAAGCAGTGAAGAGTCTTTACGAGGATAGTGAGGCAAGAAGTAGATTATTTCCCAGTAAAAGTAGGCCTTAGACAGGGATGTGTGATGTCACCATGTATCAATAACTCTCACAGTGATAAACATCTACAGATTACCACAGTCAAACATTTACCACTTTAGTGAAAAATTAGGAAATCTGATAATTGATGCACACATAAACAAAGACCATTTGCTACTCACAGGAGATTTCAACATAAATCTCCTACATGACCAGAACCCACAAGTAACCGAATTTACAAACACTATGAGCAACTGCTTGTTGCTACCAACAATAACAAAACCTACAAGAATCTCCGAGACTACTATCTCCTTATTAGACCACATCTGGACTAACACTATATCCCCTTTAAAATCAGGCATAATCACAGACAACACCACAAACAACTACCCTACCTTTCTCATAACCAACCTAGGTAAATTGCCCCAAGACACTACTAAAGTTACCTTCAGACTACATAACAAGTCAGCTGTTAATAACTTTATAACAGCTATGATTAACACCGACTGGAATAATGAGATAGAAACATATTCAGATACGTACTAATGAATGTATCAAGAATTTCCTTAAAAAAAAAAAAACTACTTCTATAACAAACATTGCTCTAAAAAACTAAACAGATCACAGCTAAGACTTAACAGTCCCTGGCTAACACCCAGCATCCTTAACCCTTTGGGGATCGACAGGCCTTCTCGGAAACACGTTTTCAGGGTCGAAATTTTTTTGGAAAAAAAAAATCATATGACATAATAGAGAATCTTTTTCCGATCATCTCGACACCAAAAGTTTGAAATTTGAATGAAAACTTACGGAATTATGCTCTCGCGAAGTTATCGGTCTCGAATTTGAGCCCTATTTTTGGCCAATTCCGATGTTCCAGTCCTCTAAATTCATAGCTATTTTGCTAGAACTCCATTTCTTCTATCGATTGAGTACAAGAAACCGCCTATTTACCAATTTCAACTACCCAAAATAGTCGGAAAATGACAATTTGGAAAATTTCACACAAATTTTGAACGATGCCAATTTCAAAATAGGGTCCAGAATAAACAAGGCAGACATTCCTGGCACTAAAATAACATCTTCTCTGTTCATTAGTCATGTCTCCAGGCCCCTCTTACATTACTTTTGCTTTCCATTTTGAATTTTTATTCTCACAAAAAATAGAAGATTTACTGTTATGCATACAACTGCATCATTGTAAAAATGGTATAAATAATATATTGATGTGTATTGGACGCATAGTGTGATTTGTTTACTCTTGAACATCGGCGAAAATCGAACATTTTCGCTACTTTGAGCTCAATTTCAAGGTACTTGTCATTGTCAAACCAATCAAAATCATCTCTATTTCTGTAATATATCTTCCATTTTATCACATGAGACCAAGAAAACGAGAATACATCATTAAATACCATACGAAAATAGACTGCAATGTCGCTGTTTTAAATGAAAAAACGGTCGGAGTTTTTTTTCCCATTATGCAGTGTGTGGTGCAGGATTTTTTTTATACTGCACACACTGACCACATACCCATTCTTTCATATGTAGGCCTACCAGCCGTTTCCCCGCTTAATTTGAAGCCGCTAGAATTTACGCGTACGTACTAGTATGGCACCAACCCCTGCTCGTAAAACGTACTAGTACGGCACCGACCCCGAAAGGGTTATATCCATTAACAAAAAGCACCAATATGAAAAGCAGTAAAGAAGGGGTCAAATAACCAGAGAACAATCCAAACGCTACTCATCAATCCTTACCAGCCTGATAAGAAGCTCAAAAAAATTGTATTATGAGAACAGACTACATGACATAAAAAGGTGATATGAAAAAGACCTGGAAAACCTTATCTGAAATTCTAGGAAATAAAAAGATATCCAAAAACAAAACTATCAAATTAACAAAATCAGATGAACCCCTACTCTCACCAATTGAGAATGCAAACAGACTTAATGTTTTCTTCTCCACCATAGGAAAGAATCTAGCAAGTAAAATCCCAAGCTCAAACACCCGTCCATCAGACTACCTCACCAACACCTACCCGAATACACTATTCTTAGCTCCAACCAACCCAATAGAAGTCTCGCTCATCATCAACACACTATGTCTAGCCCTTATACAATGTCATATGGACTATGCTTGCTCTTCATGGTACTCTGAAAGATAAGCTGCAAATCACCCAGAACAAAATGGTAAGGTTCATCCTGGATGTGGGCCCAAGAGAGAATGTAGGCCTGGATGAATTAAAACAATTGGATATGCTGAATATTGAAGACAGAGTAAAACTTAAATTGAATCAAGTTTATAAAATTTCTCACAGTGTCCAGAATATCTTGCTGCCAATTTTGTCAAGGTTGGGAACCAAAGCAGTCATAGTAGTACTAGGGGGAGAGAGCACAACTTTGTAGTACCCACAGTCAGTGGCCAGGCTTCAAACACCTTTTATTGTACAGCAATAAAGGAATGGAACAGACTGCCTGCACATGTCAAAGCCAGTCATAGCATGAGCCAGTTCAAGAAGAGAGCCAAAAGGTACCTAATGAATGTAGCGGCAGAAAGGGAGGAGAATGATTTTTTTTTTTTTTAGCTAACATACATGTAAATGTAAATAACTCTTTTTACCTTATTCCTAGTATATATTCTTTATAGTATAAAAACATACATCTCCTACAGTGTATAATATTAAGGTATTAAATGGACCCCAATGGAAATAAGCCACTCTGTCTGACTTTTTTGGGTTATCCTAGGTTTTCTACACATATGCTGCTACAAACAAACAAACAAACAAACAAACAAACAAATTTTATTTCATTGCAGGTTACATGGGTATCGGAAGTTACAATGTAAATTGAGTGCAAGGAGAGCCACTGACATGCCATGGCATTAGGGGCAGCTTATTCTAGTCCTTAAAAACTATGTACTTAATATTAGAGAAATTTATTGAGTTTATTCTAGTTAAAAATTATTTTCAAAATTACAATATGATGAAATTTTACTGTTTAAATTATTATATAATGATATTAGATCTTAGATTGTTACAGGTGTTAAGATTCTTGAATGATAATATGGAATTGAGATTATCTTAAGGAAAATAACATTGAGCATTTTTGACATTAACTTATAATATGAGTAGGGGGTAACATAATAGTAACATATTATTAAAAATTGAGATTATCGTATAGGAAAGTAACAATGAGCATTTTACAAGGTAGTTTATAGCATGATCATTTAGGTTTGGGTGAGTAGGTGGTTTTTGAGTTGAGTCTTAAATTGATTTTCAGACAAGATTATCTTAATATTTACTGGTAATGAATTCCAGATTCTGGGGCCCTTTATGTGCATAGAATTTTTACATAGGTTGATATGAACACGGGGTATATCAAAAAGTGATCTGTGTCGTGTGTTGTGGTCATGGGTCCTATTAAAGTTGGTGAGGAGAGTTTTGAGCAGAGGGTTTATATTAGAGTGTAAAGTTTTATATATGTAGTAGGCACAAGAGTAAGTATGAATGTTCTTTACGGTGAGTAGTTTGAGACTTTAAATATTGGTGGAGTATGCTGTCTAGAGTGGGAATTTGTTATCATTCTGACTGCGGCCTTTTGTTGTGTTATGAGTGGTCTAAGGTGATTTAACGTTGTTGATCCCATGCACAGATTCCATAGGTGAGATACGGGTAGATAAGTGAATGATATAGTGCAAGGAGAGCTGATTGAGGTACATAATAGCGTATCTTTGATAATATGCCTACTGTCTTGAGATTTTCTTGGAAATTTGTTGTATATGTGTTTGGAATTTAAGGCTACTGTCAAGGTGGATTCCTAGGAATTTTCCCTCTGTGAGTCTTGTGATGGGTGTACCATTAAGTGTTATGTTAATGGAACATTTGTGACTTTGCTTCCAAACTGTATGAAGTAGGTCTTGTCAGTATTGAGAGTAAGCTTGTTAGTCGTCATCCATGTTGATATTTTCTGTAATTCGGCATTAACAGTGTTGGCCAGTATAACTGGATTTGGGTGAGAGAAGACATATGTTGTGTCATCTGCAAATAAAATGGGTTTGAGTAGTTGTGATGCATTCGGTAGGTCATTTATGTAAATGAGGAATAGGAGTGGCCCCAGGACACTTCC
>WNWK01041864.1:0-16249 GCA_009830355.1 Cherax destructor | reverse complement strand
AGAGGAGATAGAAGGGCCTCCAGAAAGGAGGAGAGGTAGGGTACACCATCAAGTGCTGGACACAATACACACAAATGAGGAGGAAGTGAAGAGGCTACTAAGCGAGCTAGATACCTCAAAGGCGATGGGGCCAGATAACATCTCTCCATGGGTCCTGAGAGAGGGAGCAGAGGAGCTATGTGTACACCTAACAACGATCTTCAACACATCTATCGAAACAGGGCAACTACCTGAGGTTTGGAAGACAGCAAATGTAGTTCCAATTTTTAAAAAAGGAGACAGGAACGTAGCATTAAACTACAGACCAGTGTCACTGACATGTATAGTATACAAGGTCATGGAGAAGATAGTCAGAAGAGTGGTTGAGCACCTAGAAAGGAATGAGCTTATCAACGACGGCCAACACGGTTTCAGGGACGGGAAATCCTGTGTCACAAACCTACTGGAGTTCTACGACAGGGTGACAGCAATAAGGCAAGAGAGAGAGGGGTGGGTAGATTGCATATTCTTGGATTGTAAGAAGGCGTTTGACACAGTTCCACACAAGAGATTAGTGCAGAAGCTGGAGGACCAGGCAGGGGTAACAGGGAAGGCACTACATTGGATCAGGGAATACCTGTCAGGAAGACAGCAGCGAGTCATGGTACGTGGTGAGGTGTCAGAGTGGGCGCCGGTGATGAGCGGGGTTCCACAGGGGTCAGTCCTGGGACCAGTGCTGTTTCTGGTATTTGTGAACGACATGACGGAAGGAATAGACTCCAAAGTGTCCCTGTTTACAGATGATGTGAAGTTGATGAGAAGAATTCAGTCGGACGAGGACCAGGCAGAACTACAAAGGGATCTGGACAGGCTGCAAGCCTGGTCCAGCAATTGGCTCCTGGAGTTCAACCCCACCAAGTGCAAAGTCTTGAAGATTGGGGAACGGCAAAGAAGACCGCAGACGGAGTACAGCCTAGGGGGCCAGAGACTGCAAACCTCAATCAAGAAAAAAGACCTTGGGGTGATTATAACACCAGGAACATCTCCTGAGGCGCACATCAACCAAATAACTGCTGCAGCATATGGGCGCCTAGCAAACCTAAGAACAGCATTCCAACATCTTAATAAAGAATCGTTCAGGACCCTGTACACTGTGTACGTTAGGCCCATACTGGAGTATGCAGCACCAGTTTGGAACCCACACCTAGCCAAGCACGTGAAGAAGCTAGAGAAAGTGCAAAGGTTTGCAACAAGAATAGTCCCGGAGCTAAGGGGTATGTCGTACGAGGAGAGGTTAAGGGAAATCGACCTGACGACACTGGAGGACAGGAGAGATAGGGGGGACATGATAACAACATATAAGATACTGAGAGGAATTGACAAAGTGGACAGTGACAGAATGTTCCAGAGATGGGACACAGCAACAAGGGGACACAGTTGGAAGTTGAAGACTCAGATGAATCACAGAGATGTTAGGAAGTATTTCTTCAGTCACAGAGTGGTCGGGAAGTGGAATAGTTTAGGAAGTGACGTAGTGGAGGCAGACTCCATACATAGCTTTAAGAAGAGGTATGATAAAGCTCATGGTGCAGGGAGAGTGACCCAGTAGCGGCCAGTGAAGAGGCGGGGCCAGGAGCTATGACTCGACCCCTGCAACCACAACTAGGTGAGTACAACTAGGTGAGTACACCTTCCCATATGCCCACACTTACCTCATAACTTTCAACTTCAAACTCTTCAAATCCTCCTGCAACAATGGGTAAACCACTGCCACATACCACAATCTACTATATATCATGGCATTTATGACAATTACCTGCTGTTGCAAGGTTAAATCCCCCGGCCTCCAACCCCCCATCCTACGAATCACTCCTCCAACTATCTCAACCGAGTTCTCACATCTTGCTTTCTCAGAATCATATAAACCACCCTACAAATTTTCAACCGTTCCACAATCGGCCAACCATACCTTAACCCCAACCCTCCTCCCATCCATGTTCCCACCTCTAACAATTTAGATTTAGCCCCATTCACTTGCATGCCTGTGGCCTTTCCAAAAACATTAATAATACCACTGACATTCCTCATACCCTCTTCCCCTCCTACTAGGACCGTCGTATCATCTACGTATCCTACTATGCCTGTTTCCACCCCCTTCCCTCTCCCTTTCCCCAAACACCTACTTCTATCAAACTATAAAAGGGATTTTGTAAGCAGGCGAAAAGTATTTGCGACAGGGGACACCCCTGCTGCAAACCTCTTTCTATGCTCACCAACCTTCCCACATGCCCGTTCACTTGTACACGCACTTTCGCTTCCCTATATAAAGTCTCCACCCATCCCACTACTTCCTCTCCAAAATCTCCCTGTCAACACTATCATACGCAGCCTTCCAATCTAGAGCCAGAATCCCACCACCTTGCCATCCCTCAATAAAATCCCTAATCCTCCCGTGACCCAAGGCCATACTCCGACCTGATATGCCATACTGCCCCTTCGCAATCACGCAACCAATTACACGTTTTAACCTATTCTCTAGCACTTTTGCAAAAAAATTATAATCGGCACATATTAATGCCAACGGCCTATAATCCCTAATAGTAGTCCCATCTTCCCTCTTTTTAACAAGGACCACCACACCTGTCCTCTGTGCCTCCCCCATACATCCACGAACCTTCATCCCATTTAACAATTTCACTAAACACTTTTTATAATCCCCCAATTCTCTATATAAAAATCATTGGATATACCATCTATCCCAGGCGATTTTCTGTGACTCATACCATTCACTGCCATCCACACTTCATCTTCACTTATCTCCAACACCTCTGTGATACCCTCAATCAAAATGTCCCCCTCTCTTCCCCCACTTCCCACCATTCGCATATAATGTGCAAACCATTTATCCAGATAATAGCTCACCGCTTCTGTCATCTTCAACTGCTGACCTTTCACGTACCCGTCCATGTCCTCACACACCTCCATCCCCATCACAGTCATCCCCAATCTCCTCTTACGAAAATTCCTTAATACACATACTGAAGGCCTGTCACCCCATAGCACATCCTCCAAACCACCTTTTAATCAAACCGCATCAAATCTCTCATTCTGGATGTCTTTCAAACTCTCCTTTAATCCCACTATCTCACCCACCGAGTACAATCACCCCCTTCATAACACCTACTCAACAGCCCCTCAAAATATTTTTTCCAATTCATACTTCCATTGATTAACCTCCCTCCCTCTGTTTGTATAAAATGTTCTTATACCTGATTTTGCAACCCTTTCCCACCACCCCACGACATCCCCCTCAACCCTCCCCTTCTCCCATACCCCCTCCCACCACTCAGCAAAACCCATTCTGTTCTCCTCCCCATTTAATAAACTTACATTTAGTTTCCAAAAGCCCCAGAACCACCAAACCATGCCCTCCCAACCCAGATCAACCAGCACACCCGGATGATCTGAAAACCCCACATCAGTAGTTTGCACCCTCCCCACAACCACACTCCTAGTCACATAAATCCTATCTAACCTCGCAGCATACCCCCTACGTGTAAACATATGCTCAACACACACACCCCCCTCCCACTACATCCACCATACCCACACTACCCACCAGTTCCCTCAAAACCCCCAACACACATCCTGCCCCATGTGGTTCCATATGTTTCTTTCTTTTTTTAACTATTCCAATCACCCCCCCCCATTAATGTCACCTCAGGCAGACCACAAAAAGAATAAACCAAGTAATCCCATACAAAATCCTCCTTAACCCTTCTATTATTTACCGCTGGCATGTATACACCTATAAAACACACCCTTACTCCCCCACATCCCATCCACCCTCACTATACGCCCTCCCCCACCCTCTTCCCATGATTTCAAGGTAAAAGGGCTTGTCTCTTTGATGACTACTGCAACCCCACCCTTTAGTCTGCCAGAACTCCCAGCATAGACATCATACCCTTTCAACCTCAAATCCCTTCCATACTTGAAATTTGAAATTATGCTTCTGAAGATAACCTACATCCACATCATACCTTCTCAATGTCGCTTCCACCCACTTACGTTTCACTTCTGCCACTAAACCATTCACATTAAAAGCTAGACTCTTGAATACAAATGAGGGGGCTTTCCTTTAGACCTTTGTGGCACCGGCACGATTCCTTTACCCAAGCTCATCACCCTGCATTACACTTCCCACCCTGGGCTCACTCAGGTCCCTTCACACCACCCTTTACCCGTTGTGCCACCTCCACCCAGGTCTTTTTACAAGATCTCTGACCCGGCATCAGGACGTCGTCACTGTCCGACGACCTGACCGACCGTTTCTGAGATTCTCCCACAACATCCATACTCTCTCCACTCTCACTCTTGTGAATGTCAGCCTTCACTTCCTTACATACTAACACACCTGTCTTATCCATGTTGTCCTCTCCAGGCACACTCCTCACCACATCCCTTTCACTGCCAACCACTTCCACAGCCTGGGGACTGTCCAACAGTCCCATAAGCATGTCCTGTAATGGGACATCCAAACTTAAATCTATACAGTCCTCCTGGACCCTCTCTTCTGTTTTCCCCTTCTCTTGCATCACATCAGAGATAGTGCAACACACCACTTCCTCCCTCTCCATTATTTTACTCCATTTCCCCGATGTTTCAGGGGCCTCCTCCCGCTCCACTTCACCGTTCTCCCTGTCCACTTCATGTTGTCATGGGTCCTGTAAAAGTTGGTGAGGAGAATTTTGAGCGGAGGGTTGATATTAGAGTGTAGAGTTCTATGTATGTAGTAGGCACAAGAATAAGTGTGAATGTTCTTTACGGTGAGTAGTTTTAGTCTTTTGAATATTGGTGGAGTATGCTGTCTAGAGTGGGAATTTGTTATCATTCTGACTGCAGCCTTTTGCTGGGTTATGAGTGGTCTAAGGTGATTTAATGCTGTTGATCCCCATGCACAAATTACATAGGTGAGATAAGGTAGATGAGTGAATGATACAGAGCAAGAAGAGCTGATTGAGGCACATAGTAGCGTATCTTTGATAGTATGCCTACTGTCTTTGAGATTTTCTTGGAAATTTGTTGTAAGTGTGTTTGGAATTTAAGGCAACTGTCAAGGTGGATTCCTAGGAATTTTCCCTCTGTGAGTCTTGTGATGGGTGAACCATTGAGCTTTATGTTAAGTGGAAAATTTGTAGCTCTGTTTCCAAACTGAATGAAGTAGGTCTTGTCAGTATTGAGAGTAAGTTATTAGTCGTCATCCAGGTAGATATTTTCTGTAATTCAGCATTCCAGTGTTGGCCAGTATGACTGGGTTTGGGTGAGAGAAGACATATGTAGTGTCATCTGCAAACAATATTGGTCAGAGAAACACTAGTTCCGATTTGACCTTGAGTACAGGTAACATCTCAATGAATCTGATCTTACATTTCCTTGCCTTCAATCCTGCAAAATCATCTATCACATCATCAAAACGAGTTCCGGCTGAGAGTTTGAGCGGAGCGGACGCGTGTACGTGTGGGACTGAGGTCCTGGGCCTTCTATCTCAGGACTGCTTATTTCACCCGACCGATAACTCATCATGCAACTCATATCGTTGGATTGCAGCTGCATTGTTGCTGGAACACTTATGTGTGAGCTGTGACTAGTGTTGCACCTAGTGAAACACACAGTGTTGGTTTGAAGTGGCTCTAGGCCTTCCTTCACTACCTCCTCCCCTCCTTCCTCGATTTGGAACTCAGCCATTCGCCTTTATTTACTTATGGTCTAGAGGCGAATCTTGCCAGCCCACATAAGTGCCTGAGTGCCCCTGTCAGTCCTGCCAGCATTCCACGATTTCTCCCTCATGCTTCTTAAGAATGTGTCTCCTGTATGCATATTTGCCTGCTATAAGCAAATCTCCAAGTGGTTGACAAGGGTTTAGTTAGCACATTCAAGCAGGCTTGAAAACAACACTCCAAGCCAGCCAGGACAAGGGTAGGTAGCCTGCAGTTACAGCTGTCCTGACCCCTAGCAGGTCTACAGTGTTCCTGCCATACCAGTGTTTTTTCCTGCATCGAGAACACCAAGCCAGCACAGGTAATCCAAGCCAGCTATGCCAAGGAAGCCAGTGTGAAATCTGCTTCCAGTGTGTCTGCACTACTTTGCATTACCAGTAAAATGCCTGCAAAAGACAACTTTTACCTAGTGGCTTAGTGTGGGTTGATAAGCCAGATGGATTTAAAGAGTGAGTAATTAAGGGAGAGCGGAGTAGTTGTGTCGCTACCACCATCACCCACATATCTCTCTGCTTGTACATTTCCACCACCGCTCACAGACCAGGTGAAGAAAGAAGATATTTTGAGCATCGACGATAAGGGCGGAGGATCTGTGAGTCGTCAGAAAGCGCATTGTGGAAATATTGGTATTTTCCGAAAGTTGTAATTGATAAACTTTCCAATATGAACAGATATCTTTAATGTGCTGCTGGTAGCTTAAAGTTTATATGGGTATGAATACAGAACCATCGTATAAGCGGGGCAGGACGCGGCTCAAGTAGGCTGGGCAGAGAGAGAGAGAGGGGAGGCAGTCACAGGTGGAGAGGCCTACACACCAGATATCAGGTGATGGCTTCAGGAGTTTGGCGATTACGTCAGCCAGACCAGACTTAATTACTTCACTTCGTAATATGGAGTGATATCAAAGTGTGCGATGCTATAAAGTGGGACAATCGGTCCGGGAAGCCCAGTAATAGGGCAGTAATTGGTGAAATAGTGAATGGTGTCGATGAGGGGCGCCGGTGTAGGCCTAATTCGAACTCCAGTGACACGACCATACAACGGGATACAGTCGTAAACCCTGATTCCGGGTGGTTTTCGTAATAGAAGAGACTGAAATATGCTCAATGAATACTGTGAAATGTTGAATCTAGTGAAGCAGATTTGTAAATAATTGGAAGTGAATGTACCGGGTGCGTCTGGCGTAGGGACGCCACCCCCAGACCGCCATGTTGGATATGGAGGGGATGAATTAACTCTATCTTCGTTCATCGACTCGAAATACAAGTATCGAGACGGTGAATGTGTATAAACTAGTGGGGCATTAAGCAAGGATATACATAGTGTGTAAAGTTATACGTATAAACTGTAATAAGGGGAAACAGTGAGAGGATATGAATCGCTACCCCGACCAACCACATGTTAAGTAACGCCTGGTCCCATGGGCGTACAGAGCTCAAGGAAATTAATCTTCCTTGACTCGACGGGATAACCCATATCAAGATCTTGACGGACGAACTATATCGACCATGCAAGATCATGAGATCTATCGAAGCCCATCAACAAGAATGCAGCCACCCCACCGTAAGTATATATTTTATCCTCGTCTGCGGTGGGAATAATGAAGATCTCAAGTGAACACCCAAGACGCAGATAAGGGGTGAGTGAACATTAATCACTGTACTCTCTCCTCCTTCTCCTCAATCAGTCCTATATCCTATATCTAAAATTTAATCATACCATACTTATTATTATAATCTCTTCAAATTTATTTACACTGGTCCAGAGTGAAGTGGGGCGAGTGTGAGAATATCGAAGGATCCCCTCGGGTGCGACTAGGAGTGGGAAAAATTTCTCACACACCTCGTGGGAGTGACTGCGGTAAAATTATACTAGTCGGTCATCTCCCCGGGAGATTGTTTGTTGCAAGTGGCGGTGTCCCAGATAGACAATCTCTCACAATTCCCCACACGCATATTCATTCCAAAGAAGTCGCCTCCTGTGAAGACAGCTGTTATGTAGTTGGCGCGTTTCGCCAGTTACACCCCAGAGTAACTACGTCAACTTTCTTTCACCTCTACACTAGGACTATTTCTGACCTTCAGCAACAGTGTCGCTTTAAGACAGTTAACTGTCATTTGTAAGCCTGTATTAAGGCTTTAAAAGGCTCAGAGTTTATTTCAGTGTAGTGACTCCTTACATCTATTAACTCAGTGTAATGCATTCTCCGCTCAGTGTAACTGAACTATTAAATACTGTTACACAAGTTGCTTGTCCTAGTGTTGTGCTGTGTTTTCTAATACATTTTCTCGTTTAGACTGAAACTTTACTGCTAAATTCCCATAACTATTTCAAACTGCACTATTCATCTGTGCTGTGAGTGTGTAACTTATGCTATTTATAACATTAAGTAAATTTTGTTCAGGTATAAGATTATTGTATTTTTACTGTGAACAAGCTTACTCTTGCATGATGTTCAGTTTCATGAACACTTTCTCCCTTGAGTAATTCGGTTACCTTTAAACTGTGATACGCAAGAGTCAGCCTGTTAACATCTATTTTTCTTGCCATCTCATCTAGTGGGTTTAGCGCCTAGTTAAGATTGTAATAGTAACAATTTGCAAAAATTATATTTTTACCTATGCATTGTGTAAATTGGTTTTGATTATTTGTTAAGTGCTGCAGGTTTGGAGTAATTAACGAGTATTGCAGTGTTTGGTAACTCTCCAGAAGACTGTGGCCTGGTGAATGACCTTGAAAGTGGCACTGCGACCCGCAGGCCACTTATATTTTTAGATTTTTGCCACCGAAGTGGCTAGTTTATTGTGCACCCCATATCCATTCTGTGGACGGTAGCGCAAGAGCATATGGATACACAAAAGGCCTAGGCACTAGGCCCCAAAAGGGTTAACAATTGTACATTTGGATTTATATCTACATTTCACTTATCTGTTACAAGCAAATTTAGGAAATTTGCTTAGTATAACTGGTATCTTATTTTCATTAATAAGATATCTTGACATGTCACGTAGGTTATTATACTGTCTATCTCTATATTCCTCAATAAGTGGACAATTAAGCACATAGTGTTCAAGACAGTGACCATATGCCTGATCACATAATTTGCATTTAGTTTGATCATCATCTGTGTCTCCCAAACTGCCAGAAGTTTTTTTTTTTTTTTTTTTATTTAAAAACACATATATACATAACAATCCAATAAATGCCCAAAAATAAATCAGGCTCATATAAACACAAACAAGCAAACAGAACAGGAATAAACACATCTGTCTATATATCCTATAATAAGAACCCGTGCCAAAAGCACAAACAAAAATGTCCATCCTACTACCCATCCTAGCTAATTTTTTCTATACAATAACATAACACACTGTCAATGAAAACTGTACATACATTGTCTCAAAAACACCACAAAATTAAACCGTTGGTTACATATCTTACTACTTCCCTACCACAAAACGCAGTACATAGGCATGAAATAAAATAAAACCTTAAACTTTCTGCCTATAAAACAGGTGTTGCACAATAACACATAAAAACAACTGACCCCCGAAACAAAGGTCACACCAACATCATCTTAAATAAGAAATACATTAACATCAAGCCATCACTACCGTAGACAACACTGTCTACAACACAACGTCACATTCCCACACCGGAGAATAAGACCACACAAAACACATTTGTGTTGCATACATATACAAACAATCTAGTAAAAAACACAAAAATATGCAGAAGCTGCTCATAATGTATAATTCAAACAAAAGATAGGGGACACATACAGAATACAGTACTAAAAACGTTAAACCTAAGAAAAACATAGCAAAACATCAACTTAATCCTACATGAATTGCCACAGATACCTGGGCCAACTTCACCCAAGCACACCTGCACACTGTCGGTTGTACTAACACCTAATACCTCCTAACCTCCAACCTGCCACATAAATGCAAACTGCCAGCACATCACCACCGACAACCCTACTACTTTAACTTTAGATTACACTACTACGTCCTAGAGGAAAACCCCATGCGTCCATGACCCCTATGACCCCCCCCAACCAACATCACTCTAAGTCTGAGTCAACACACACCTGAAAAATTACCTACAACCCCATAAAACCCCCGAAACGTCCAAAAATCGGACACCCACGATACCACCCCGACCCAACCCATCCTAGCTTCAACCCTGTATACCCACGCCTAACCAACCACACATCAGTCAACCATACTATACCCTAGTTAACCCCTTCCGGATATACCCAACCTCCCCTCTCCCCCCACTCGACCAGTCCCCCTCGATTGGTTCCTACTTCATCCCCAAAACCTTAAAAGGGACACCACCGTCATCGTTCTATAAACCTCAGAGAAAGCCTCAACCCAAGTTCTCCCATACAAACCCTGATTCCTACATTTCGTCCTGTAAAAATGTGCCGCCAAGGCACGAACCCGCCTCCCACCCACTACCTCGCGCATACCCCACGACACATATATGAAATCAACCACCAGGTACATTAAACTTCTACGTACATTTTCCTCAAACCCACCAATATCCAGGCTTAAAGCCCCTAACACCGAAAGCCCACACCCACCTACACTCCTCATTACCCGTCCAAACCATTCCCGTACCCCTCCTAAATCTTCACAAAAATACACCGCATGGTACGACGTATCCAAAATCCCACATCTCAAACAAGTACCCTCAAACTAAACCCATTAAAAACAATTGCGCTTTAGAAGCCAAGATTCCATGTAGGAATCGAAAAACCGTCTCCCTAACCCTCGCCCTCAGCCTCAACTTCCGAAACCTACCCAAGTCGCCCGCCAATTATACTTTGGGTACTCTGCTCACCCTTGCACTATACCCCGCCTCCCAAGCTTGTCCAAACCCCCACCCGAAAACCCCTTGGCTCTCTGACAACTAGTAAAACCCTCAACATTGCCTCACACAAACTCAGGTCACGTCCACTCCACCACCTCCGTACCTCACGCATGACCACTCCCACCCGCTTACCCCCACCCTCCCTCCTCCACATATCTCTGCTTTACATATATCCCTATAAGCCTCCTATGTAAGGGTATCAACCCCAAACCTCCCTTACTAACCGGCGTCATGACAACCTCCTTATTAAGCCAATGTCTACCAAAACCCCATCCCATATATACCGCAACGCTCTCCGCTGTAATAATTCAACATCTCTCCCCACGAGTGGGTATACCCTTGCCACATGCCACAATTTACTATACAGTAAAACATTCACTACCATAATCCTCTGCATTAACGTCACATCTCCCAGTCTCCATCCACTCATTCGCGCTATTGTCGCCGTTATCACCTTAGAAGAATTTTCAACCCTCGCCCTACTCGCATCATTACAATAAATTATCCCACAAATTTTCAAGCACTCAACAACATGCCAACCATACCTCTTCCCCAAGTCCCCGCCCACCCACGTCCCCACCTCTAACAATTTAGATTTTACCCTGTTAATCCGCATCCCCGTAGCTGCCCCAAAAACACTTATAATCCTCCCTATAGCATCTAACCCCTCCCACCCACCTACGAGAATTGTTGTGTCATCAACATAACCCACTATTCCAGATGCACAACCAGGTACCTGACCCTCCTCCCCTACCCCCTTCGATACTAACCTATAAAAAGGATCCTGTAAGCATGCAAACAGAATTTGCGACAAAGGGCACCCCTGTCGCAAACCCCTCTGCATGTCCACCACGTTTCCCACCCTTCCATTCAATTGAACCCGCACCAAAGCCCCCTCATACAACGTTTGAACCCAACCCACTACTTCATTCCCAAAACCCTGCTTACGAAGAATGTCAAATAACATATTTCTATCCACACTGTCATAAGCCGTTTCCCAATCAAGCCCTAAACCCCACCCCTCTCGACCTCCGATGAATGACCTAATTCTACCATGCCTATTCCCCATACACCTCCCCGGTATCCCATACTGACCACGTTCTATGATAGAATCCAAAACCTTTTTAACCCTATTACCCAAAATCCTTGCAAAGATTTTGTAATCTGCACATAAAAGTGTAATAGCTCTGTAATCCCTAATCGTTTCCACCAATATCCCCTTAGGCACTAAAACCACAACTCCAGTGCGCTGATCCTCACCCATATACCTTACTTCCTTCAAACGATTGAAAACTTTTGTCAAACATTCCTTCAACACTCCCCAATGTTGAACATAAAAATCACTAGGTAAGCCATCAACTCCCGGCGCTTTACCCATCTGCATCCCCTTCACTGCGAACCACACTTCCTTCTCAGTTATACTACCCTCCATTCCTTTCCTCTCCTCCTCACTAATCCCTACCTGTATACCTTCCAAAACTTCCTCTTTCGCCTCCATCTCCTCCAACCTACTGTCTAGATACCGCCGAAACCAAACATCCACAAACCCGCCATACCCTCTGTCGACCTCAGTACCTGTCCCTTCATATACCCACCCAACTCCTCGTGTACCTTCAATGACGTCATCGTCATACCCTGCCTCCTCTTTCGAAAACCACACAAGACAGTCAAAGACGGTTTGTCCCCTCACAGCACATCCTCAATACCTGCCCTCACTCTGATAGCCTGGAATCTCTCATTCTGTATATCCTTCAACTGGCCCCTCAAAACCTCTATGTCCTCCAGCGAGTAACCCGCCCCCACATAACAATCCGCAACTGCCTCCAAATACCTCTGCAGGCCATAACGCAATCGCGCCTTCTCTCTACCTTCACGTTTATAAAAATCCTGAATACCCATTTTCGCCACTCCATTCACCAACCCACCACATTTTCCCCGGTCCTTCCATCATTCCACATCCCTCCCACCACTCCTCAAAACTCCCTACACAGTTCCCTGCAATAAGCCCGTTAAGCTTCCAAACTAGCATACGTTCTAACAGCTCCCTCCATCCCAACACTGCCAAAACCCTGTGACGGAAAACCCAACATCAACGCAATCCACGCCTTCACTATAACATCCCTCAACACATACACATGATTGAGTCTTGCAGCATAGCCCTACGATGAACGTATGTTCTATATGCCACCCCCCTCCCCCTACCACATCTCTGACTCCTGCCGCACCCAAACATCACGCAAAACCCCCAAATCACACCCCCCCCTCTCGGTTCCACATCCTCTTCCTAATCACACAATTCCAATCCCCTGCGATAATAGTCACAACCGCAACCCACCTAAGAAATATATCAACTCCTCTTCACAAATTCTTCCTTAGTTTTTCTACAACTTATAGCCAGCATATAAACTCCCTAACACACTTGACATTCCCCATAAACCCTCAACCCTTCCCCCCTCCCCCTCTTCCCATGCCAACAACCGAAAGGGACTGGTCCACGTTTTCCCTATAGCACCCCTCCCTTGAAACTACCCGCACTACCCGCATAAACTGTAAATCCACTTAACGTCAAATCTCTCCCCATCCTATAATTATGCTCTTGCAATAACACATCCACATTTAAACGTCTTAATGTCACCTCTACCCATTTACGTTTGACTCCGCTCGGAGGCCATTTACATTCATCGTTAAACACATGAAAAGAACACAGGGGCTTTCCTCTACTTTTCAACTTCTCTCGTCACTACTGATTTCCCTTACTAATGCTCTCTTCCTCTACTGACACTCTATTGCGCCCTTGAACGGGCCTCAATGTATATAATGTATATTTCCATTTGCTATAATTTTATATGCGAATATTCTCGATTATAGCTAAATCGTTAATATCTTGCTTTATATTATTATTAGACTATTATTTAACTTAGTTATATTTATTAGGTAGGATGTAATATTTTATGTTGTCCCTCAGAGTGTGTAGTAACTGCCTTGGTGTTGGCAAACGACTGTTACGCTGCCGGCGTCTAGTTGCTGGGAGGAGTCAGTCTCTGGACACACTGAGCTGGGTGGTTGTTCCTCCTTCCTCTCTCTCTCTGGCCTGCTCCCCTCGTCGAGTCAACACCTCACTCTATTTCTACTTGTTTTCTCGACATTAGACTCTCTTGGGTAGAGTATGCATTCGTGGTGGGCGAATCATACTTCTCAGAACTCTGTGTAACTCTGTTACAGAGAATAGACTAGACAGTGATTTTCGACGTTGTTCTGGGTTGTGTGTCACATTGACACTCTGCTACAACTCAGGTTTCAAGCTATAGCTCTGGACCTACTTCGATAAGGCATCTGTGCACCCACAGTTTGGGATTGTTTATGCTGAACCTAGTTTCAGTAAAAAGGGGAGTTTTGTGACTGTTTTGGAGGATCTACTGATGGTCCCCAGTTAGGGTCGATTTACTATCTCCTTGTTCCTGATGCTGTGTTGCTGTTGCCTGTTATAGTGCTGTTCGGCGAAGTGGTCATTTTACTGTACAATCCGCTGTTCAGATTGTCAGTTTAGTACACTAGCTTATGAGAAGTTGTTCTGTCGTACACTGGTTGAGTCGAGTCTTAGAGTTACCGGGAGCACACTCATACACACATTTATTATTATTTGTATATATTATTGTAATTACTGACATTGTACCTGATGGTACTTCTGAGTCATTTTTATATATGTGCCCTCAGCACAGACTTTTGTATATGAGAGCAGTGAGGACTACCCTCCTAATTAACCTCTAATTGATATCTTAATTAATATCTTTATATTTGCTTTACTTTGCTACCCTAGATTTTCTCACTTTGATAATAAACCTTTTAAATTTATCTGTTTGGTTAGTACCCTATCAGTTGCAACCCCTTAATCTATATAATATGTCTGATAACTGAACCAGGATACTGACTTTGTTGCAAAAGCCCAGTAACAGGCTGGATGCTAGAAGGGCTTTCCTTTCTAGTGTTACTGGAGATATCTATTATTAAGATATCGTGTCATTTGTAACACACTCCCAGTACTTGCCTGTCTGCTTTCCTGTCCCTTCCCCTCTCTACCCTTGACACTCCCCCATCCCCCTTTTGCCACCTCCACCCAGGCCTTCTTGCACACCTGTTGCCCAGGTGTTGGACATCGTCCTCAACTAGACCATAGGCCTTTCCTGGAGTCCCCTGTAGCCTCCATTGCCTCACAATCCTCTCCCCGTGCACTTCTACACCAACCTCCTGGACCTGAAGCAAGGCCCACTCTCTGAGACGCCCATCACACTCGTCTCACTCTCCCCCTCACCTCTGCTCCTAAGTCCACCACACCATGCTGTGTGCCCTCACACAGGACTGTCCCAACAGTGGAAAATCCTCCAATAGTGGCTCAGACAAAACCAAGTTCACACCTTCCGGCAGAGCCACTTCCTCCGCTCCCTGTCTCGCCATCCTGGGTCACCTGTGACAACATTAGTACACGCTCATCCTCCTTATCAACAATGTCACCCATTGTCCATTGGCAACGCTCATATTCTCCGTGGCGACTCATCCATAGCATCCACGACCACCACTTATCCTTCCTCCTACCATCAGCAGGGATGTCTCTGTTGGCCCATCCGACGATCACATGCCGCCCACATGTCCAGGAATGCACCAGGCGACACGTTCGAACTTGGCCTCTAAGTCACATAGACCTGCTGCCGGAACTCATCCATCATGACGTATGAAAAGGGATCTGATGTTTAGGGGTCATTTTCAAAAAAATGAACCTTCTTGCACCGAGCATAAGTCCCTGTGCCCACCGGCCCACCGTGGCTGCATGGACGTCACCAAATTGACTGAAGACGTTTCCCCATCAACATCCAAAGCTTAAGGCACGTTTCGAACCGTATATAGGTAGTCCTGCACATCTCGAAGCCGTACCTCTAATCCCTGTTGACGACAATCCTTTCTCCCGATACGTGTCAACCACTGCCAAGGGGTGGCCCCGCAAAGCAAAAATCCTCGACGAACCGTTGAGAGATATCCCCAAATAATTTTCAATGGATATCCCTAAAGAATCCCCCAAAATAGCTGGGAGGAGAACATCTGCGTTGCTTGGGTAAATGCGCCCTGCAACACTTCCCAAAACAGACAGTATTGACACGTCGTCTGTGGGGCCCACCATGTTGATGAAAACTACCAGTTCTCAACTCCACCGCTAGGGACCAGAAACAACCAAACCCCCACCCAAAGGCTGGGCGAATCGCTGCCAAAATACTTAGCAAGCCTAAAACCTGGCCACTACAACATCAGTCAGTCTGTTCACATTGCAAGTTGCTCCATAAACATACTTATCTATGTTTATGTTATCATAGTGGGTTATAGATCTACTCAGGTTCTAACTGCATTCCTATGCAATTATTTTCACTATTTATTTCTCTCCTAAATTATTCCTAATGCTAGAACAGATATACCAAAGTTATGTTCTACATTCTCCTTATGGGTGCCCTTTTTGGCTAACATATTAGCTTTATCATGAAGGAGTAATCCAATTGTGATGGGATCCATACAATTGTACATTAATTTCTTTGTCCGGATTTTTGAGTAAGTTAGTGAGGTGAATG
>WNWK01041863.1:0-16249 GCA_009830355.1 Cherax destructor | reverse complement strand
CAGAGTCTTGAACGATTCCTTAGTGAGGTATTGGAACGCTATTCTTAGGTTTGCCAGCCACCCGTATGCTGCAGAGTGTGTGTGTGTGTGTGGTTGCAAGATTCGAGTAAATGTTCCTTTCTCCCGTCTCTTCATTGGTGGCTACTGAGTCACTCACTCCCTTCTTTGTGAGCTTTTCATGCCTCTTCTTAAAGCAATGTATAGATCCTGCCTCCACCACCTCAGTTTCCAGACTATTCCACTGTTTGACAACTCTGTTAATGAAGCAATACTTCCTAAATCTCCGTGATTCATAGGAGTCTTCAACTACCAAGGGACCCCTTGTCGCTGTGTCCCATCTCAGGAACATCTTATCTCTTTCCACTTAGTCGATTCCTCTCAGTATTTTATATGTTGTTATCATGTCCCCTCTGTCCCTACTGTCCTCTAGTGTCGTTTGGTCAATTTCCCTTAACCTCATCTTGAAGGACATGTCCCTTAGCTCCGGGACTATTCTCATTGCAAACCCTTGCAATTTCTCTAATGTCTTGACGTGCTTGCCCAGGTGTGGGTTCCAAACTGGTGCTACATACTCTAATATAGGCCTGACGTACACGGTGTACAGAGTCGTGAACGACTCCTTACTTAGATGTCGGAAAGCTGTTGTTAGGTTTACTAGTCGCCCATATGCTGCAGCAGTTATTTGGTTGATGTGCGCCTCAGGAGATCTGCTCGATACTATACTCAACCCAAGATCCTATTCTTTAAGTAGGGTTTTTTAGTCTTTGGCTCTCTTGGCTGTATTCTGTATGTGGTCTTCTTTGACCTTTCCCGATCTTCATGACTTTGCACTTCACGGGGTTGAACTCCAGGAGCCAGTTGCTAGACCAGGCCTGTAGTCTGTCTAGATCCCTTTGAAGTCCTGCGTGGTCTTCCTCTGACTCAATTCTCCTCATTAACTTTACACTTCTGAGCCTATTCCTTCCGTCATGTTGTACACATAAACCAGAAACAGCACTGGTTCTAGAACTGACCCCTGTGGAACCCCGCGTACCACGTCACGTACCATGACTCGATGTCGCCTTCCTGTCAGTTATTCTCTAATCCATTTCAGTGGTTTCCCTGTTGTTCCTGCTTGGTCTTTCAGCTTTTGCACTAATCTCTTGTGTAGAACTGTGTCAAAAGCCTTTTTACAGTCCATGAAAATGGAATCTACTCACCTCTCTCTCTCTCTCTCTTGCCTTACTGTTGTCTCCTTGTCATAGAACTCCAGGAGGTTTGTGGCACAGGATTTCCCGTCCCTGAATACGTGCTGGTTGTCGCAGATAAGTCGCAGATAAGTGCTCCACCACTCTTCTGATAATCTTCTCCATGACTTTACATACTATGCATGTCAGTGATTCTGATCTGCAGTTTAATGCTGTATGTCTGTCTCTTTTTTTAAAAAATTGGGACTACATTTGCTGTCTTCCATACCTAATTGTAGTAGCCCAGTTTCGATAGATGTGTTAAAGATTGTTGTTAGTGCGTGTGTGAGTACTCACCTATACGTGGTTGCAGGAGTCGAGTCATAGTTCCTGGCTCCTCCTTTACGCTGGATGCTATTGTTTCTACCCTCCCCTGTTTTCAAGAATCTTATCAAACTTCTTCTTAAGGCTAAGTATGGATTCCGCCATTACAACTTCACTCTCAAGATTGTTCCACTTTCTGACAACTCTAAGGTTGAAGAAATATTTGTTCTCATCACTATGACTCATCTGAGTTTTCAACTTCCAGCTGTGCCCTCATTTATTTGTTTCCCCATCTCTCAAATATTCTGTCCATATTCATCTTTCTATATAGTAGTATGTCATTGATGTCAGCTAGGCCTGTATACCTTGTACATGTACTTGTAGAAATGAAGATATTATTATTATCTTGACAATTCCTCTCAGTATTTTGTACGTTGTTATCATATATTCCCCAGAATCTAGTATCATCAGGTTGAGTTCCTTTAACCTCTCCTCATAGGACATACCGCTTTGCTCTGAGACTATTCCTGCTGCAAACCTCAGCACTTTCTCTAATTTTTTAATATGCTTGATCAGGTGCGAGTTTCATACTGGTCCTACAAATTTTGATGTGGGCCTGACCACAGAGTGTATAGTGTCGTGTATTACACCTCACTTAGATCCTGAAAAGCTATTAGATTTTTCAGACGTGATGTGCGCCTCATGGGATATGCTCGGTATGATATCCACCCCTAGGTTCTTTTTCCTTGAGTGAGGTTTGCTGCCTTTTCCTCCCGAGCCTGTACTCCGTCTGTGTTTTTTCTGCAGTTCCCAAAGCTTCAAACTTTGCATTTGGTGGGGTTAAATTTATTGAAACACTTGTCGGAACTTTCTTGCAGCCTCTACAAATCCATTTGTAGCTTCCCTGGTCTTCTTCCGCTTGCATTCTCCTCATTAGTTTTACGAAGTCTGTGAACTGGGACACCCCTGACTCTATCCCTTCTGTCATGTCTTTCACTTATACAAAAAACAGCATCAGCCCTAGGACTGTTCCTAGTGAAGCCCAAATCGTCATTTGCATGCATTCCGACACCTGTGTATGAACCTCACTATTTGTTTCCTTCCTGTTAGGTATACCTTAATCGATTGTAGTGCTTATCTTGTTATTCCTGCCTGCTCCATATTCCGAGGGATGTGGTACTTAACAGCATAGGTACATGAAGTATGTTGTTAAGTACCACACTTGGCCACACTTCATGGTAAGCGACAAGAGAGTTTCTACACAACAAGACGGGCAGCAAACAGGAACAACATTCTGGCTGTACCTTTCTCAAGAATATCACTTTATCTAAGACATCGGTGAAATAATGTCAGTGTACCAAATGAAATCGCTGGTCCTCAGATGACTCCAACTTCATCCTTTTCGCTACTTCTGTCTCATAACAATAAAAAGTCTTTGAAATGAGCTGAAGTAGATACCAGCTCTTACCTTCTAAATGAATATAGGAATACAACCTAACTAACTAACTGTACGAGAGAGAGAGAGAGAGAGAGAGAGAGAGAGAGAGAGAGAGAAAAGAGAGAGAGAGAGAGAGAGAGAGAGAGAGAAGTAGTTATGATTTACTGTAACTTGTTATACAATGAGATGCGTAGATCTTCACTGAGTGCCTGAGATATCATAGAGAGTTCGGCATTTGTGATATTGTTCACAGAGATGTAAGCTGGAATTTTTGTGATAAAATCGACGGTGGATCAGTCATTTTGACCTTTAATGAGTCGTTTCACGTAGCCTCTTGATTGCCTGGTGACGTAACGATTAAGATTCTTGACGAACACCGATTTCTTGGCCCTTGGGAGGGCCGCAAGACAATTTTACTATATATAGCGTTCAAAATCTTGCGCGTTGTTCCTTGGTACTACTATTTGAGAGAGTGGTGTAGAAGCTGAAGTTTTCTATTATCTAGGCTAGCGATGATGGCTTCTTTCACTCCTCTTACTAGTGGGTAACGGCTGGCGAAGGCTCAGCAACTTCAGTGACAGATATGGCGGCTTACGCTTCAGGGATTGAGGTGTCGGTAATAAGCGTAGGGAAGGCATGAAGGTATAAGTGGAGTTTTGTATTTCTGGGATTGAAGGACCAATAGTAGGTGCAGAGATGGCAGGGGCGGTAGTGGGTTTGGTTGCTTCAGGGATGCATACATTGGTGCCTGTAGATGCAAATGATTCCGGGACAGATACACCAGATGGGTGGTGGCTAATGATCCTGAGCGTTCTTGTAGAGTCGACTTCTAGGAACGTCATTTCTGGGAGGCTTTAAAGATAAGGCTAGCGTCTTCGTTAAATGTTTTTGGTTGGAGATGATAAGTAAGCAAGAAAACAACGAGAGAGAATAGTTTTTTTTTGGCAATTTCTCCCTTGGTTCCATAGTAATGAAGGTGGGGAAGGTTGGTTGTTGGGTAAATTGTTGTGTGTGATAAATGGTTTGAAAACTGAGAAGTTGAAGATTGAGACACTTATGAAACATATGGGAATCTTTATTAAGAAAACGATTATTAAGGAAACCCTTGGAAGAAGACCCAGTTACACTAGTGGATGTTCCACTGTGATCCCGCCTGCTCTTGCTTCCACTCACCTGACTACAGTATATAAGTCACTTCTCCGGTCATATGCTGTACTTTCTACAAGAGTGATGAACTGAACACATCGATTCCAGGCTGAGGGACTGATTACCTGAAACTCATCCTCTTCTTACCCCTCTCTGCTTTGTATTCGACTGAAGAAGCCACTTTGTGCCGAAACGTTTCCTTAATAAAGATTCCGATATGTTGCATAAGTGTTTCAATCTTCAACTTGTAGTATAGTCTGAGTGCCAGCCTGTAAGGCCTGTAATGGCAGTGTATGTTGGTTCACTGAGTACTTCGGGGAGTTTTTTATGGACAATCTTCTTGTGCATAGGGCGTCTAGCGGAAAAAGTTCGATGATCATATTAACAGGTTGAGAAAACTTTTTGTCCATGAGAGAGCAGTCCTTGGTAAGGGTGGATGTGGGCATCATAGGCTCAACGTCCAAAAAATGGATGAATGCAGTATGCCTGCATCCTAGAGAGTCTGCGTTTTGTGCTGTAAGTGAAAACTCCTCTCTGTGTTGTGTACTCGTGCCTGTGTTCCCCACATATAATGAAGAACAAGTATATATTGTGGCAGGAATCAGGCGACAAGCTGCATGAGGGTAGTAGTAGTGGTAGTAGTAACAACTGTGGCGAGATGGGTTGATTATGAGAAGGACCTATCAGCATCCAGTAACAAAGGTCTACAAAATGGGTAATATAGTCTTGATCAACATTATGGATATAGTGCAACTGCCAGACTTTTGACGGATTGTGTTACTGACGGTAATTATGGCAGCCTCTATACACTTTTGTTACCATAAATCTTTTTGCAAATTTGCTTGTTTTCCTTTCTTCCAATCTTTTTTCTTTTCTTGAAATACCCACACCATGTCCTCCTTGTATAACTGTTGCAGAAACGTTTGCAATAGTGGCTCTTGTTTGAGGAGTTGTCTTGGATTCTGTGGCGTGCGCCAAGTACATTAAAATTTATTTGGCATTCTTTACTCACTTATTGGCATTCCTCTTGACCATTCCTCTTGTTAGTCTAGAATAGAAGAGGTTATTTAGGGGCCCCACTGCTCTCTTGGATTATCCAGTTCAAATCAACCAATAGCATGAGAATTTGCCCGAAGCCAAGTTGAGGTTATGCTTTACCACCTGGCTGGCTAGGTGGCAGAAGTTCACTACACTGGTCATGTACACTCATACCCACTTGTCTATTCTGAGGTGCAAAACCATCTGTTATAAGTGGCTCTTTGCTCTCTGGCTCATTGTTGCTATTCTGCTAATTATTTAACTCTGTAAATTCTATACATATCTTAGTGAAGGGAAAATGTGGGTAAACTAAAAATTAATGAATTGTGTTTGGCTTTGCCATTAATTACTTGGGTTGATCCTTTTCTTGAGACTTAAGATACGGCCAGGTACAAGAGGCCTTGGAATTTCATACCTGTGATCGTAATATCATAATATCTTGGATTCATTGTTTTTTATCTGTTCAATAACCATCTGGCTTTTACGGAAGACTAATTCTTCTCTTTATATTTTTCCAATCTAATATTTTCATTCATTGTTGATATTTTCCGTACACTGGTACCTCTTGTTTTATGTTAACCAAAATTCTTCTGGACTACACTTCTTTCTGTTGGTGTTCGATGTCTGGGACTTAAAGACTAATACTGGAATCACACTCGCCAGTCTCGTATTTCCATTATACGTTCGTCATCAATTTGTTGATTTCCGTCGAATCGATCCTCTGATGCTTGTGAGTAAATTTTAAGTATAGTATACGAAATAGGGTGTCCCGTAGTTCGATCGCTAGCGCACTCAGCTCACACTCTGAGGTCCGGAGATCGAATCTCCTCCGGTACGGCTGGAAAACATTAGAGTCCTGTTTCCATAAGACACCTGCTGTCCCTGTTCACCCATCAGTTTAAAATGGGTACCTGGGTGTTAGTCGACTAGTGTGGGTCGCATCCTGGGACAAAACTGACCAAATTTGCCCGAAATACTCTACATAACAAGGGTCTTTCTATATAGTAGTATGTCATTGATGTCAGCTAGGCCTGTATACCTTGTACATGTACTTGTAGTAAATAAAGATATTATTATTATTCTTAAGTGGCCACCTGAATCCCATCCTGGGGTGGAGAGAGAACCATATAATGCTATTTAACTCCTTCAGGGTGAACAAAAAAAAAGTAAAAGAAGGAAAAAGAACCTTGAGGGAATAGGAAGACGAAAGGTTCAATTCTCTCAAGAAATAATATATGCTGCCAGCAGAAGGAGGACACAATAAAGTGGGCTATACCTGGAGGGTGTTCCAGGGGGTCAAAGCCCCCGCAGACCGGCCCATGACCAGGCCTCAAGGTGAATCAGGGCCTGATCAACCAGGCTGTTACTGCTGGCCGCACACAATCCAACGTACGAACCACAGAGCAGGAAAGCACAATAAAAAAATATTAACATGATATAGAAGAATAAGGTTAGGCAAAGCCACATTGCTACACCAAACTTTTCTTTTTTCACCATTGATTGTTATTTATCCTACAGTTAGCCCTAATGATTAACACATAATTGTTTTTATAATTTATTTAGAAGCAGCATATGTACAAAAGCATATGTCCAAGACTATTACCCATTGTCAATAAGGTAATAAAAGAAAATACACTTACATCGTTATACAATAATCAACAGTTTATAAGGATATTAACACAGATTCCCCATAAGGCACCCATACATATCGCACGTTAAATCTACAACTTATGTGCAATGAAAATTTATCTAATAATGGAAATAAATAACTACTATGTACAATAACCGTTTTAAACAATGACCAACAGGCGTAAGGCAGATATAAATTCCCCCTATTCCCAAAAATATCATGAAATCACACAGAACACCAACGTAATGATATATGTCGTTACACAAGGCACATATGCATGCCAATGAACACAAACGAAATAAAAGTATCCATCGTGAATGGACTATCATAAAAAAATGTACAAGAAACAACAACATAGAAATACAATCCCACCGAAAAGACTTAAATTAAAAAGGGGCAGAAACGGACTGGGCACACCGTTCAACACCCAATATAACATAGAATCATTAATCATACATTTTTATATCAAAAGACAGGAAACAGAAATACAAAGCATAAACACAAAACACCTGATGACAGAATAAACCCTACCGTTTACTCATAATTACAAAAACACCAAAAACTAGAAATGAAATCCGCTCAAAACAGGCAAGGAAAACCTGTATGAAGGGCCAAAAGCATCCAGTCGGACGCCTGTATATAATACTATTAGTAACACAAACATAAACGTTTGCCCAAAATAAAGGAAAACACACGGCCCAGGTATAGAAGCCCAGTATCAAAGGGGTAAAATAAGGCACTGCCACATAAAAGACAAAACGCCTCCACACGGTAATACATAAAACGTATGACATCGTCTAGAAGATTGTGTACTAAACCCTATGATCTTGCTTAGTATCCGTGGAAAACTAAGATGAAAATACGCAACAGTTAGGACACTAGGAAAGCCCCCAATGCTGCCCCCGTGACTGTGGACATACCTGCCTAGTCAAGAGTCCCTCAACACACCTGCAGAACAGAAGAACAAGAAAAGCCCTAGTCATCCATCCCCAAACAACTACCCCGTACCCCAGACATCCGTCAGTGAGCAGGCTGTATTCTGTCCTCCAAGTACCCCCTACGGCCCCCCCCCTCGCTCAATCACACACCTAAGCCTGACACACCCCTCAAGCAGACCCTGTTACCCCCACACCCCCCTCCAGGGACCAACCCCCTCAAGACGTTTCCCAACTTACACATAGTAGAAGCCCTACTGTCAAGTCCCTATAACCCGCCGAAAAGGCCGAACCCCAAGACCTCCTGTATAAATCCCTGTTTCTGCACTTAGTATGATAGATATGAGCAGCAATCGCTCATACTCATACCTCACCAACTACCTCCCGCATCACCCATGAATCATGTATAAAGTCTGTCACCAGGTACATAACTGCCCTCCGTACATCCTCCCTGACCCCGCCAATATCAAAGCTTAAGAATCTCAAGATCTTCAACACCCCCCCCTCCCACCAAGCGGAGAACCCTTCCAAACCATTCCTTGACCCCACCCAAGGATTCACAAAAATATACTACGTGAAAAGTTGGCTGGGTGGCCCGGTGGTCTGGTGGCTAGAGCTCTCGCTTCACACACGGAGGGCCCGGGTTCGATTCCCGGCGAGTGGAAACTTTTCGATGTGTTTCCTTACACCTGTTGTCATGTTCACCAAGCAGCAAATAGGTACCTGGGTTGTTAGTCGACTGGTGTGGGTCGCATCCTGGGGGACAAGATTAAGGACCCCAATGGCAACAAGACAGACAGTCCTCGATGATGCACTGACTTTCTTGGGTTATCCTGGGTGGCTAACCCTCCGGGGTTAAAAATCCGAAGAAATCTTATCTTATCTTATCTTATTATATCCCCACACCTTGTGCAACTTTGCTCCACCACCAAACCCATATTATACAACTGTGACCTAGACACCAATATTCCCTGCATAAACCTATACACAGTTTTACGCACCCTCGATGTTAACCGCAGCCTGCTCAACCTCTCCCAAGTCCCCCTCCAATTATACATCGGGTAAGTAGCCTCCCCCTGCACCACCTCCCTCATTCCTCCCACCCTCCCCAAAATGCCTATCCTCAATTCCCGAGACTCCCGTGCAGTTAATAAAAGCCTCAACATTGCCTCACACACCTTTAACTCTCTCCCTCCCCACCACCTCTTAACGTCACCCATCACCATCCCCACCCTGCTCCCCCTATAAACCTCTGTTTCACATACACTCCCTGCAGCCACCTTTGCAAGGGAATAAGCCCCATCCCACCCAAACCCACCCACATCATGACAACCTCCTTATGTAACCAAGGCCGCCCATACCCCCAAATATACCTTAAGACCCGCTTCTGCAACTCATGGACATCCCCGGTGATCAAAGGATACACTGCCGCCACATGCAATAATTTGCTTTATATAAGTGTATTAACCATGATCACCCACTGCAATAAGGTGATATCTCCCAGCCTCCATCCACCCATCCATCGCAAAGCACCTTCCACCACTGCAGATGAATTCTCCCCCCTAACCATCTGCGTGTCATTCCTATAAACCACTCCACATATTTTTAAACTCTCCACGACAGTCCACCCGTACCTAGCCCCCAATTCTCCCCCACCCACGTGCCCACCTCCAACAATTTAGATTTAACTCGGTTGACCCTCATCCCAGTGGCGTCCCAAAAAATATTAATAATTCTGCCTACATTTTGAAGGCCCTTCTCCCCACCCACTAAGACCGTCGTATCGCCTACATATCCAACTATACCTGAATCACTACTGTTCACTGCTCTCCCCTCCCTTATGCCTTCTGCAATTAACTGATAAAATGGATCCTGTAAGGATTTGTGACAAGGGACATCCTTGTCGCAAACCCCGTCTCATACTCACAACGTCCCCCACCCTCCCATTCACCTATACTCACACCAAAGCCCCATTATACAAGGTATTCACCCACCCCACTAGCTCTTCCCCAAACCCCTGCTTCCTCAATATCAACTGTAACATACCCCTCTCTACACTGTCATAAGCTGTTTCCCAATCTAACCCCAGGAACCCCCACCCTCCCGCCCTTCTATAAAGTCCCGAATTCTACCATGTCCCTTAAACATGCTGCACCCCGGAATGCCAAATTGCCCCTGATCAATGATTCTCCCCAGTACTTTCTTAATTCTATTTCCCAATATTCTAGCAAAAATTTTGTAATCAGCGCACATCAATGATATTGCACGATAATCTCTAATTGAATCCCCCTCCTGCCTCTTGGGTACCAGCACCACTACCCTCGTATGCTGGGTCTTGCCCATGAAGCCTGTAGCCCTCATTTGATTAAACAAAGTTATCAAGCACTCTTTCAGCGCATTCCAATTAAGCATATAAAAATTGTTAGGGATCCTGTCCAACCCCAGCGCTTTACCTTGACTCATACCTTGGATCGCCATCCACACCTCATCCTCGTCGATCCTTCCTTCCATACCTAACCTCTCCTTATCGCTAACAACCCTCCTCTCTATGCCCTCCACCACAATCTCACCGCTCCTCACGCCTCCCTCCCGTTTCGTCAAATAACGTTGAAACCAATGTTCCATGTAACAACACATCTCCTCGGTCATTCTAAGGATCTGCTCCTCCCTATACCCCTCCAGTGCCTCGCACACCTTCAATGTCATCATCGTCATCCTTTTCTGCCATTTCTGAAAGCTTCACAGGACAGTCGCCGATGGCCTGTCTCCCCATAGGACATTCTCAACACCCCCACGGACCCTGATAGCATCAAACCTATCATTCTGTATATCCCGTAATTTAGCACTCAACCCAGCAATATCATCCAGTGGATAACCCCCCCTTCCCTTCATAACAACTAATTAACTGGCTCTCCAAATACTTTTGTAACCCAAAGTGCCACTTATATTCTTCCTTTCCCCTATGTCTATAATAGACCCTTATAGTACTTGGCTTGGCCTGTTCTTCCCTCCATCGCATGATATCACTCCCACCTTTACCTGACTCCCACCAGTCCGCAAATCTCTCACGCCACTCCTCCCTCTTCAAGAGGCGCACATTGAGCCTTCTCCAAACTCTCATCGCGGTGAGCCTGCTGTTGCGACGGCCTCTTGCTGCACACCGCCGCCATGTTGCCATAGGACCCACAAATCCTACACGTTTGCTGCTGCCCCACATATGTAACATAAACCTGGGTTCGGAACCCCTCCATTACGACGTACGACGGGATCAGCATTCTCAGGGTCATCTTGAGAGAATAGAGCCCTTCAGGCAGCCCGGCGTACAATCCTTGAGACCACCATCCCACCGAAGCGGCATCTATGAATCCAAATTGGTTGAAAGCCTCCCGGATGTCAACTTCATCAGGCTCAAAGGGTACATTGCATTCCCTTATCCATGTGTAGTACTTCGACACGTCTCTGAGGCGCACTTCCAGACCAGAGTTTACCTTAATACAGTTGTTTTGATATTTGTCAATAATCCTCTCATAAGCGCTAGTCACTGCAAACTTAACAAATACCCTTGCCTACCCGTTGAGAGATATGCCATATAACCCCTCATTTACGATGCCATAAGTATCTCTCAGGATCGCTGGTAGCATGACAGCAGCGTTAGTAGGGTAAATCACCCCTTGGAGTATCTCCACACAGACAGTATTGACTCTTCGCCGGCTCCTCTCCGCCATGTTGTAGAATACCAGTAGGGCACACTTCCGCCACCAGAGGTCAGAGCGAGCACACCCTCTCGCCTCGAGAGCTGAGAGGTGAATACATAATTGCTAACTACAGTAAAACAATTCACAAGGTACACATAACATTATATGGAATGATATAAACTTGCCAGTTTGGGGTTGTTTCCCCAGACAGCTTTCTTAAGACAATATCTTTCCATCAAAAGCATGTATTTTTATTTTCATAGCCAGCAACAATACACATTAACAATAATTACAAACTCATTTAGTTAGCAGTAGGAATACATATTCTGGCTAGAGTAATGCCCGAATGAGTAGCTAGAGGACATGGAATGCCGTGCTGGTTTACTCACGCCCCGGTGTACGTTTTCCCCCCAAATTATAAACATAAAGATCACTCTTTACAACAACACTCTTAAAAAATCTCAATAATGATTCACCCCATTTATTATCTCTTAATATTACTTATTAAATCGTTATGCTCTGCATAACAAGCGGCTTTCTATATAGTAATATGTCATTGATGTCAGCTAGGTCTGTATACCTTGTACATGTACTTGTAGAAATGAAGATATGTATTATATAGTAAGTAAGTTCATTCAGGTATACACAAATACAGATGCATAAATTATCATACATAGCAGCATATGTGTAGAGAATATAGGATAACCAAAAAAAGTCAAAGTGACTTATTTCCTTTGGGGTCCTTTTTATACCTTTTAATATGATTATTAATATTATTATATAGAAATAATTGATAAACATTAGTTTACGCAGGTTAAAGAGAGAGAGAATGTACGTTAGCATCAGTTATAAAGAAAACGTTAAAAAGACACAAACCTTTGTAAAGTGATTCCAATGAAGGTCTCTTATAATAATAAGAGTTATAATAATAATATAATATCTTTATTTACTTCAAGTACAAGGTATACAGGCCTAGCTGACATCAATGACATACTGCTATATAAAAAGCCTCTTGTTATGCAGAGTATTTCGAACAAATTAGGTGTTTTTTCCCAGGATGCGACCCACACCAGTCGACTAACACCCAGGTACCCATTTTACACTGATGGGTGAACATTTACAACAGGTGTTTTATGGAAACACGTCCCTAATGTTTTCCAGCCGTACCGGAGGAGATTCGATCTCCAGACCTCAGTGTGTGAGCTGAGTGCACTAGCGATCGAGCTATGGGACACCTCAGGATTTTTTGTCTTTCTTGAATAAAACATATTTACCAGTCATTATTTACTCCTTCATGACCCCGACTGGCAGTAGATATGGTTTATACCAGAAAGTTATTTACAACAACTGGATATAATCTTAACAAAGTAAGGTGATTGCCCTATAATCCTTCAAAGTTTTACATTCCCTCCCCGTCAGAACTACGACCACAACCCCAGTACGCTGTTCCTCACTCATACTACCTGATATTTTCATACCATTGAATAAAGCCACCAAAACCCCACGCAAAACCTCCCAATGAGTCATGTAGAAATCCCCAGAAATCCCGTCAATCCCTGGCGTCTTCCCCAAACGTTGTCCCAGCACCGCCTGCCATACTTCGCCTTCAGTAATGACCCCCTCTATACAATCTCTGTGCGCATCCCTTAACCCTGCACCCATGCCTTCCAACACTATCTTACGTGCTCCCCAATCACCTTTCCCCTCCCCTAACTTTCTTCGAAACCATTTATCTGTGTAACAACTCATTGCTTCCGTTGTCCTCACCACCTGACCACACCTGAACCCCTCCAAATTCTCATCCACGGTCAGTGCCATGATCGTCATCCCCTTCCTCCTTCTCTGAAATCTTCACAAAACCATAGCTGAGGGCTTATCTCCCCAAAGGACGTCCTCCACACCCCCCCGTACCCTAATCGCATGAAAAGCCTCATTTTGTAAATCCCGCAATTGACCCTGTATGTCCTCAATTTCACCCACAGGGTACCTCCCTCCCCCTTTATAGCATTCCTGTAACTGATATTCCAAATATCTCTGCTTACCGTACCTCAACCTTGCCTCCTACCTTCCCAGCCTACCATAAAAATCCCTAATAGCAACCTTTGCCCTATCTGTCCACCACTGCACAATATTGTCAATTCCCCGTCCTCCCCCCACAACCTAGCCCACCAATCCGCAAAAACCTCCCTATGATCCAGTCCCTGCAGCAAACCAATATTTAATTTCCAATAGCCAGGAAAGATGTGGACTGCCCCTACCCAGGGATTTTGAAGAGTTTGAGGCTGACCCTGACCCTGACGACCCTGTGCCTGTTGTGGAAGGTATTGTGGCATTGGGCAAGTCCCTGGGGTTGGAGGTGAGTGACGAGGATGTGGAAGAGTTGGTGGAGGACCACAGGGTAGACCTAACCACTGAAGAGCTACAAGAGCTTCATCTCCAACAGCACAAATTAGCTAATACACCCCTATGATCAGAGAAACCCATTTCCACACAGGTGACACTGCCGACCTGTATCGCTGATGACACATATACCCGATCAAGCCTCGCTGCATATCCTCTTCGTATATATGTATGCTCCACGTACCACCCACCTACCCTGACTACATCCTCCACCCCCACCGCTCCCAACACATCCCTCAAAACCCCCAAAGTACACCCTGCCCCCCCGAGGCTCAACGTCCCTCCCCCTGATCACACAATTCCAATCACCTGCAATTATGGTCACCAAGGGGAGACCACACAAAGTATAAACTAAATCCATCCTAACAAAATCCCCCTTCACACAACGGTCATTACTCGCCAGCATATACACCCCAATGAAGCACACCTGAATGTCACCCCACGTCCCGTCCACCCTAACTATCCGACCAATCCCCCTCCTCCCATGCCTTCAAAGTGAAGGGGCTGGTCTCACGTATCCCTACCATCACCCCTCCCTTTAAATGCTCTGAGCTCCCAGTATACAAAGTATACCCATTCAAAACAAGATTTCGTCCACACCGGAAATTATGTTCTTGAAGAATACAAACATCAACATTCATACGTCTCAAAGTCACTTCTACCCATCTCCTTTTGACCTCCGCCCAGAGGCCATTCACGTTCATATTTAAACACTTGAATTCTGTAGCGGGGGCTTCCTTTTCTGCTTCGCTATTCCTGACACTCCTAGCTTAGCCGTACCATTATTTTCCCTACTCACCCTTCCCTCTTTCCCCCCCCCGATCTCCCTCGACCCTTCATTGACACCCTTCACTGCTGTTACAAAATGACACGATATCTATTAGTAATAGACATCTCCAGTGAACACTAGAAAGGATAGCCCTTCTAGCATCCAGCCTGTTACTGGCCTTTTGCAACAAAGTCAGTATCCTGGTTCAGTTATCCAACATATTATATATCTTAAGAGGATTGCAACTGATAGGGTACTAACCAACGAAATATATTTAAAAGGTTTATTATCAAAGTGAGTGTCTAGGGTTTCAAAGTAAATAAATGTACATATGATCAGGATGTTCATTAAGTTATGAATTAGGAGGTTAATTAGGAGGTTAGCTCCTACACTGCTCTCATATACAATGACTGTGCTGAGGGCACATATATATAAATGACTCTGAAGTACCATCAGGTACAATGTCAGTAATTACAATAATACAGTTATATGCAAATAAGAATATATGTGTATGAGTGATCTCCAGGTAACTCTTAAGACTCGACTCAACCAGTGTCCGACTGAACTTCTCATAAGCTAGCTTCTCTAACAAACTGACAATCAGAACAGCTTGACTGACCAGTAAAATGACCAATTCGCAGAACAGCAATATAACAGGCAACAGCAACACAGCATCAGGAACCAGGAGATAGAAAATCGACCCTAACTGGGGACCATCAATAGATCCTCCAAAACAGTCACAAAACTCCCTTTCTACTGAAGCTAGGTTCAGCATAAACAATCCCAAACTGTGACGGTGCACAGACGCCTTATTGAATTAGGTCAGGAGCTGTAGCAAGAGACCTGAGTTATCTCAGAGTGTCAATGTGACACACAACCCAGTAAAACGTCGGAAATCTCTGTCTAGTCTATCCTCTGTGAACAGAGTTACACAGAGTCCTGAGAAGTATGTTTCGTCTCACCACCGAACACATACTCTACCACACAGAGTCTAAATGGCGAGAAAACAAGCAGAGACAGAAGAGAGGTGTTGTCTAAACGATGTCCAGCTGCGTAGTGCTCTCGAGGAAGGAGCAGCGCCACCCACCTCAGGTGGAATCACGTGACTCCCCCCCAGCAACAAGCCTAGTGTCATAATTTATAATATTACATCCTACCTAATAAACATAGCTAAGTCAAATAATGTCATATATAAGTCAAATAGGTCAAATAATAGTATAAAGCAAGATATTAATGATTTAGCTATTATCGAGAATATCAGCAATATAAAATTATAGAAAATGGAAAATATACATTATACAATATACATTATAAATTTACATTGGGGCCCATTCTGGGGCCGCAATACCCCCCCCATCACGACAAACGGTTGCACTAGGAGAAGTAGTAATGTCTCTCTCAGGTCATAGTGTCCATTTCACAAACTACGCCCCACGTACTAGGGTAGTATACAACTTCGTAATGTCTGTACACTCGTTGAAGTAGCATAGCATAGTGACATCTGAGGCTCGAACAGTGGTAGTCATAGTGGTGACGACTGCACAGCAGTCTTGTGAGAGGAGACGACATTCCACTCTAATAACAGTTGTAGTGGAATGTGAAGCAGTAGGGTACTGGACTGCATGAGGAAACTTGAGAGAATAAGGAGTGTAGAGAAGTAGGGGGGCTGTGGAGCTGTCTGCTCGGCAACAAGCATCGCCCACCAAAC